>CAUYRH010041471.1:0-30564 GCA_963574655.1 Perodicticus potto | reverse complement strand
TCCCAGCCATGAGTGTGGAATGCTGTAACATTTGTTAATGTCTTCTGCTATTTCTTTTCTTAGGGTTTCATAATTCTCTTTGTAGAGGTCTTTCACCACTTTTCTTAGGTATTCTTAGGTATTTTCTTTGAAGCTACTGTGAAGAAATTGTGTCTTTGATTAGTTTCTCAACTTGGCACCATCCCCTCTGGCATTATATTTCTTTCCATCCTAAATAGAGGGTGGTTTGATAATCTCTTTGGTTTGTAAACTGATGGAGGTTGGTCTGGGAAGGGCCTGATTTCATTCTTACCTTCAGATAAAGCCATAGAGAAATCTTGTAGGGATAAAGAGCCAATATGGGCATAAGTCCTACTTCAGACTACAAGGTCGTCTGATCCATCTTCAGATCTGTCTGAGCATCCCAGGATACTGACTTGGCACTCACCAAAGCTTGACTTCAGAGGGGTATGAAGAAAAACTTTTAACAAGTTATGGGGTATGTGTGTGTACACACAGAGAGAACTTAGGGGAAATTGTCCACTCTTTTTGAACATTCAATTTTTAATCTAAAATGAAAGAAGTGCAAGCCCCCAACTTTTTGGCACCAGCGACTGATTTCATGGAAGACAATTTTTCCACGGACCAGGGTGGAGAGGGAGGGGGTTAGCATCTGACCAGAGTTGGAGATCAGATGATGATGCAAGCAATGGAGAGTGTGTGTGTGTACATTTTTTTTTTTAAGACAGAGTCTCACTCTGTCACCCTGGGTAGAGTGCCATGGTGTCATAGCTCACTGCAATCTCAAACTCCTAGATTTGAGCAATCCACTTGCTTCAGTTTTCCAAGTAGTTGAGACTACAGGTGACCGCCATAATGCCTGGCTAATTTTTCCTATCTTTAATATAAATGGGTCTGCTCTTTCTTAGGTTGGTCTTGAACTCCTGAGCTCAGGCACTTCACCCACCTGCCTTGGTCTATGAGAGTGCTAGGATTACAGACAAGACTCACCATACTTGGGAGCATCTATAAATACAGATGAAGCTTCTTTGCTTGCTGACCATCTACTAATCTCCTCCTGCTATGTGGCCCAGCTCCTAACAGGCCATGCACTGGTAACAGTCCATGGTTCAGGGGTTAGTGACCACAACAGTAGACAATCTCAAAAGTCCTACCAGATCAAAATTTCTGGGTTTCCCAAGTCAAATCCTTTCCTCCCCACTTCCCTTCAAATTAGTAATGGATGAGACATAACATTTTTTTTTATTTCAAATTAACATGAGGGTACAAATTTTTAGGTTACATTGTTTTCACTTCAAAGGTAAAGTTCAAATTGTATAAGAGCCCTTCACCCAGGAAACATGCTGATACCCTCTCATTGTGCACATTAAATAAGATGCCCCCAATCATCCCCCTTCTACCCTCTCTCCTCATCCCTCCCCCTTGCAAAACTATATTTGTATTTTATCATTTATGTGGGCATGTTATTGTTTATGTATTTGTTTTACATTCGTATTGTATGCACTGGATATTTTTTTTTCCATTCTTGGGATAGTTTACTAAGAAGAATGTGTTTCAACCTCATCCAGGTAAACATAAAAGACATAAAGTCTCCATCTTTTCTTATGGATGAATAGTATTCCATGGTATACATATGACATAGTTTGTTAATCCATTCATGGGCTGATGGGCATTTGGGCTGCTTCCATTACTTGGCAATTATGAATTAGGCTTCAATAAACATTCTGTTGCAAATGTCTTTTTGGTAAAATGATTTTTGTTCTTCTGGGTAGATACCTAGTAATGGGTTGAAGGATCAATGGAAGGTCAACTTTTAGTTATTTGAGAATTCTCCATACTTCTTTCCATAAAGGTTGCATTATGTTATGAATCTGGTAAAGGCATGCCAACTAGAATCTACAGAGAACTCAAATTAATCAACCAGAAAAGAACAAGCAACCCCATTTCTCAGTGAGCAAGAGACTTGAAAAGAAACTTCTCTAAAATAACAGATAAATAACCAACAAACACCTGAAAAAATGCTCATTGTCTTTAATCATCACAGAAATGCAAATCGAAACCACTCTAAGATATCACCTAACCCCATTAAGATTAGCTCACAACACAAAGTCCTAAATTTGCAGATGCTATGCATGGTTGTGGAGAGAAGGGACCTTCTATACCGCTGGTGAGATTGCAACTAAACATTTTTCAATAAAAAGAGAGTACAATTTCACATTGGGCAAGAGATTAAAGTCTAAATGTCATATTGTAAAGAAAATAAAGTTTATGCTACACCTAAGGTTTAAAGGATTTAATATTATTAGTTTTAAAATGGAAAATAATCAATGTGAACCAAAGACCTTAAATAGAAATATTTTCTTTTATTTCTGTCATTAGAAGTAACCCAACTCAAAATGTTTGCTCACCATCAATATTTATGCACACCTTCTTGCATCAAAAAGAACAACGCAACTTGGAAGGTAATTAATCCCAATAAAATTATCATGATAGGAATGTAACATCTGACTGTAGTTAAAAAGTAAAGACACTTTTGAAGTGTATATGATACTGAGTATACAGGAACTCTCACTGGTCACCTTGCAACAATTTCATTATCCAAAAAAAGAAGAATTACAGTCAATTGGTACAAACTGAGCAATTAAATATCCATTATGATACTTAAAAAGAGAGAAAATTCACATAAAACTACAAAAGAAAAGTGGTTCTAGCAAAATAGAATGACTTTGCTTCAATTTTAATATGAAAAGGAACATTAATTTATGTTAGTATTCTGTTTTATGGAATATATAAGTAGGCAAAGGTACTGTCTTCATCCTATGCAAATAAATACAAGGAATTTGGTAAGCCAAACATAAAGGTTTCATTATGTTATGAATCTGACAAAGGCCTGCTAACTAGAATCTACAGAGAAGTCAAATTAATCAAGAGATGTTCCAGTAATGACAGAAACTGTACCAAGAACAGGAAAGACTGGTCACCACTAGTGGTCACACACAATAGCCAAGTGGAAAATGACCAAAAGCTAATCAACACTGTTGGCCAAACACAGCACAACTGGGTTCCAAAATGATAGTTTAGCTAGATAGTCTAAAAAAGGAATGTTTCTATGCAGGCTTCATCCCTTGACTCCTAGGAGACAAAACCTCAATGACTTTACTGATTAAAATGAGTTATTAATATATAATAGGTGTAATCTTCCAATAATGCTTCAGGAAAATATACAATACACATTGTATATAACATTATCTAAGGAGAAATTAGCATATTATTTAGAGGATAACACCAAGTGCCTAACAATTAATGCCCATATAAAAAAGTAAGCTTTAAAAGCCCCATCGCAAGAGAAGGAAGGGGGAAGGTTGGGATTGAGGCAGGTAATTGGTGGGGCCACATCTACAGTGCATCTTGGAAGGGCACAGGCAGAACTTACTGAATGCAGTGTACAAATGCCTTCATACAGTAACTAAGAAACTATTTGGTTCTTAAGTATGAAATGTCCAAATTCCTTAAGTACTGAGGTTGACAGTTGATGTATCTGACATTTTATTTTGGCATTTCTTGGCCCTTTTTGATTCTTTAATTTTTTTATTGTGAAGGTATATCTTCATTCTTTTAAACTGTTTTAATGTGTGATTGTCTTTCAATTTTTTTTTTTGCAGTTTTTGGCCGGGGCTGGGTTTGAACCCGCCACCTCCAGCATATGGGGCTGGCACCCTCCTCCTTTGAGCCACAGGCACCGCCCTGTCTTTCAAATTTTTTTTGATCAATTTTTGTAAAACCACAAATTAATCAAAAACGTATGTTATTTTTGAATATGAGTTCTGTCATGGAACTAATGCAACACAGACAGCTTGAAATATCAACCATGTGCTTGGGAAGAATGTGGCTAATGAACTCACAGTAGAGCAATGGTTGGAGAAGTTCCAGTTTAGTGATTTTAATCTTGAAAATGAGCCATGTGGGTGACCTAAGACCAAAGTGGATCATGATGAGGTGAAAGCTGTAGTGGAAGCAGATCCATCTTAACCACCTCTGTGGGAATTAGCAGCAAGGTTTGACATTACTGTTCTAACAATGTTCGACCATTTGAAACAAATTGGCAGGGTAAAAAAGGTGAACAGAAGGGTCTTGTGTGAATTAAATGAGCATCACAGAAAAAATTTTCTCAAAGCTTGCTGTTCTTTGCTGCTGTGACTTAAAGGGAAACCATTTCTACATCATATTTTTATGCATGATGAAAAACGAGTTCTTTTTTAACAATCACAAGCACTGGGCACCATGGTTGGATAAAGATGAAGTGTTGAAACACAGTCCAGAGCCAAATGTTCATCAAAAAAAGCTAATGGTATCCGCTTGGTGACTCAGTGCTGGTATTATCCATTATGGTTTCATGAAACTTGGCCAATAGATTACAGTGTATGTCTACTGCTACCAGTTGGATGAGATAATGAGGATATTTGTGATTAAACAACCAAGTTTAGTCAATAGAGACAGGCCAATCCTCTTCCAAGACAATACTTGACCACGTGTTGCACAAACAATGCTGCTCAAACTGAAAGACTGACCTTGGAAACTCTCTGTCATCCTCTGTATTCATCAGGCCTTGCACCAACTGATGATTACTACTTCCAGACTTTGAACCACTTCTTTCCAGGAGAGATGTACAATTTTCAACAAGCTGTGGAAAATGCCTTTCATGATTTCATCACCACTGGCTCTCAAGGCATCTTTGCTGCTGGCATAAACAAGTTACCATAAGATGGCAAAACTGTGTCAACAGCTTTGGTGTATACTTTGATTGATTGATCTGCTTCTTGTTTGAGATATAATAAACTAAACTATTGATTCAAAGGTAGACATTTCATATTCAATGAACTATATAATTTTTTATATACTTGAATAGTTGAATCTACCTTGTAGTCCTCTTCATTTCTGAAACTTTCATGTTTACCTTTTTATTCTTGTTTATTAATAATTTTGATTAGCCCTCATAGTAAACACAGTGCTTCCATTCTACCTTTCCTTTATCAATACATAATATTTGTACATATTATGGGACACATAATATTTTGTTACATGCATAGAATATGTAATGATCAAGTCAGGGTATTAAGGATATTTGTCAGTTCAAGCATCTATTATTTATGTGTATTGGGGAAATTGTAAGTCCTCCCGTTTAGCTATTTTGAAATATAAAATGCATTGTTGCTAAATACAGTCCTTCTCTCCTATCAAGCATTAGAACTTATTGCTCCAATCTAACAATATGTTTGTACCCATTAACCAATCTCTCTTCATTTCCCCACATTCCACAAACACACACTTTCCAGCATCTGATAACCATTATTCTACTCCCTACCTCCTTGAGATCAACTTTTTAGCTGCCAGGTGGTATTTGCCTTTCTGTGCCTGGTTTATTTTACTTAGCATAATAACTTCCAGTTTTATCCATGTTGCTGTAAATGACAAGCCAAACAGTATTTTTATGGCTGAATAGTATTCCATTGTAAATATGGCTACCATATTTTCTTTATCCATTGATGGACACTCAGGTTGTTTCTGTATCTTGGCTACTGTGGATAGAACATGGAATGTAGGTATACTGATATATTGATTTATTTTCCTTTGATACTGATTTATTTTCCTTTGAATAAATATACAGTATTGGGATTGCTAGATCATATGGTTCTATTTTTAGTGTTGTTTAAAAAAAATCTTCATGCTGGCTCAGCACCTATACCACAGTGGTTACAGCGCCAGCCACATACAGTGAAGATGGTTGGTTTGAACCTGGTTCAGGCCAGCTAAAAAAAAACACAACGATGACAATTGCAACAAAAAATAGCCAGGCATTGTGGTGAGCACCTGTAGTTACAGCTACTTGGGAGGTTGAGGCAAGAGAATCACTTAAGCCCAAGAGTTTATGCTGTGAGCTGTGATGCCATGGCACTAAACCAAGGGTGACTTAGTGAGACTCTGTCTGAACAACAAAAAAAATTTTCATGCTGTTTTCCACAGTGGCTGTACTAATGTGCATTCCCACCAACAGTGCATTAGAGTTCCCTTTTCTTCATGTCCTCACCAGCATTTATCCCCAATCTATGCTTTATCCTTAAATACAAACAGTCAAGGATCAACAGATACTGAAGAAAAAAACAAGACAAATACAAAAAAAAGTTATGCAAAAGAAATAGACTGCCAATATTAGAAATTAAAAAAATAAAAATTAAAAGAGAATAGACTCCATTTACAAAAGAGATGTTACTTTAAAAAAAGAAAAAACAATACTCAGAAGAAAAAAAACAGACTTTTTTTTAAAATTTGATGAAATAATGTGATGGTAAAAGCATATATTAGACACAACACAAATATCATCAGTTTTGGAAAACTTCCCATTTTACCATAAAGGAAAAAAAGCAAAAACTCTGAGAATGTTAGGAATAGACGGATTTACTCTAACTTGATAATCTCTAGAAAAGAATTGCAAGTAAAATTATACCTAATGGTAAAAGAGTAAATGCATTCCCTCTATGTTTGGGAACATGGCAAGGATGGCTTCTTTCATCACTCCTGTTCAACATAGTGCTAGAAGTTATATCCAGTGCAAAAAGGAAATATAGGAAATAAAATCAAAGTGGTTTTGGAAATTTTTCTGGAATGGCCATCAGATCTGTTGTTGTATGCATCTGACAATTAAGTTCACAAGCTCATCCTAGAAAAAGACCTCTGAAGGGTGGACTAGGTACTGGCATCAGTATACAGCTTCCAAGGGGAGTACTTCAGGGTGAACATAATGCTGTTTAGCAACGAGGTATGTAGCACTTTTTCTAGATGAGTTCACAAAATTAATTGCCCAATCTTATATAGATCAGAAAGAAAGAAGTAAAATCTCCTTCCTGTAGATTACATGCTTGTCTATGTAGAAAATTTTAAGGAATTTACAAAAAACTCCCAAAACTTTATCACTGAGTTCAACAGGGTGACAGAATATAAGACAAAGATACAAAAATCTGCTATTTCCCTACGTACTAGCAATGAAAGCATGAGCACTGATTACAAATATAATATAAAAAGTAGCCAGGCATTGTGGTATGCACCTGTCATTGCTGATTTTCTATGTAGTCATTCTATTGATTGAGATGAGATTAAAGTCTTCAAATATAATTGTGGATTTCTGCATTTCTTCCTTCAGGTCTGTTAAGTTTTTTCCTTCACATGTTTTGCAGCTCTGGTTGCCTGCATACATATTCAGGATTGCTATGTCTTCCCGATGGATTAACCCTTTTGTCATTATATAATTTCTCCATGTCTCTGTTCATTTTCTTTGCTCTGAAATCTAATGTATCTGATATTAATTTAGCCACACCTACTTTATATTAATGTTTGCCTGATAGATCTTTTTTCAACTTTTCTTTCAATCTGCCTGCCATTATATTTTAAGTGAGTTTCCTGTAGTCAGCATGTAGTTGGGTCATGATTTGTAATCCATTATTCTTATATATATCATTTAAATGGTGTATTTAAACTATTTCTATTTAACGTAATTATTAACAGGTTAAAGCTATGTCTGACATTTTTATTCTGTTTTCTGCTTGTTCTGTCTGGTTTTTTGTTTGTGTAATTTTTCCTCAATTCCTGGAAGTTACTTGAACATCTATTTATAGTATTTGAAAGAATATTTTTGTATAATTGTTCAATGATTGCTCTAGTTATTATATTTTATCATAATAAATACATTATAATTTATCATAGTCTACTGGTGCCATCATTTTACCAGTTTGGTTGAAGTGTACAAAGCTTACTTTAATTTATTCCCCTTTACTCTTACCTTTTATAATGTAATATTAAATATTTAATAAATATTAAATATTTTTCCACATACATTTTTAACACACTCAAACAGTGTTATAATTTTCACTTAAATTATCAAGTAAGATTGAGAAAATTCCAAGGAAGGATTTTTAAATTTCTTTAGTTTTCTGAAGTTTGACTATGACATATCTTAGTGTGAATTTCTTTTCGTTTACCCTTTGAGATTTTCTCAGCTTTTTAGTTCTGTAATTTTCTTTTTCCCCATATTCAGGAAATTTTTTGTCATAATTTCTTTGGGTATTTTTTTAACTCTCCTTTCCCTTTTCAGGGCACTGATAAAATGAATATTAGGTCTTTTGTTATACACCCTTATAAGCACCTGAAGCTCTGTTTTGTTTTGTTTTATTTTGTTTTTTCTCCTCTGTCCATTTTCTCTCCATAGTTGAGGTGAGCTCATTTCTATTGTTCCATCTTCCAGTTGATTAGTTTTTTCCTCCCTTCTGCTGTGGCGCACATCCATTGAGTTTTTTATTTACTTTTTTTTCATGTATTATATTTTTCAGTAATAAATTTTTGTTTGTTTTTTTCTTATATTTTCTATTTCTTTCCTGAGATATTCTATTTTTTCCACTTATTTCAAGTATATTTGCAAATGCTTGTTGGTATGTCTTTATGATGACTACTTTAAAAGTCCTTGTCAGATAATCCTAACATCTTTGTCATCTCTTTATTGTTATTCTTTGTTGTGGTATCATTCAGTTTGAAATCTTTCTGGGGCTTGGTTTGACAAGCATTTTTTTTTTTATTGATACCTAGAGATTATCTGATAAAGCTATGTATCTTACTTAAGTTTTCTAATTTATCTTGCTTCTTCCAGCATGGCTCCAACAGCAAAGGAAGTAGTAGGCACTGCCTTACTAGTGTCAGCTGCTTATAGAAGAGCTGGTTCCTCACTCAGCTTTCATCAACCTGGGGGAAGCATTATTCATTATTACTGTCTGAGAGAGTGGGAAAACTAGTGTGGTCCTAATACTATTAGGTGATATTAAAAGTTTCAATTCTCCCACTAGGTTTCTCTGACACAATCCCAAACTCATTAGCCTGGGAGAAAAGGAAATTCAGTTTCCCTAAAGAGGCTCCACTGACATCATGGGAAGGCAAGGGCTCATTATCACAGTGAGGACAATAAGCCCAACAATGTGATTGGGGTAGTTCATTACATCTGGTGAGGGTGGAAATTTAGAATCCTCATGAGCCCTTATGAGTGTGATGAGGATGTAGACAGTTTTACTGTGTGGTGTTTGGCTAGAGTCAAGTTGTTATTCTCTGAAAGTTTTCTGTCTTGGTAGTCTTCCCCTTTCCTCATCTTTTGACTAGAGAGCTTTAGAAACTATTTTTTGTTTGTTTGTTTTTTGAGCTTTTATTTGTTAGTGATCATTGACATTCCCAGGCTGTTAATCTTTTTAGCCCCAAGTCTGGGATACAGAAGGCAAAAAGAAAGAAATCTTAGAGAATTTGCCACCATGTCATTCACTGGGTCCAAAAGACCCTAGCCCATCTGCTTTCTCTCCACCTGTCAGAATTGAATTATGACTTAATCCTGAGTTTTTTGTTGTACTTAGTAGGAGAACAGTGGAGTATGTCTACTCCATCTTTCCAGAAGTAGAAGTCTCCATATAGCTCTTAATTTCAGTTATTAATATTTTTCCCTTAAAACATTTTTATTCATTTTTCTCTAATGGTTAATGTCTATTCCTTTTCTGGTTTGTTTTTTTGTGTGGGTGTTTTTTGGCCAGGGCTGGGTTTGAACCTGCCACCTTCAGCATATGGGGCCAGTGCCCTACTCCTTTGAGCCACAGGTGCCACTCCAGTTCTTTTTTAATTTATCATTTTATCTTTATGTCTTTTTTGATTATTTTACTCTCCCACATCTATCTGCAGATTTCCTTTCATTATAGTTCATTTCCTCCTGTGGCTTGTAAATTTTTAATGAGTGTTTATCTTCAACTTGACTATATAAATATATGTGTGTGTGTGTGTATACATATATATTTAATATATATATATATATGTATATCTTCCAGTGTCAGTTTCTTTCCTCCTATATTGTAGAAACCCTAAAGAGCAGTTTCGTTTTGCTTCTACTGGGGCACCTCTGAGAATTCACTTGTCCTGGATCTATATTTACATTTCTAATTTATAAGCTTAGAATTCATGCCTGTGCACAGAGTGTGAATTGGTATTCCATACCTAGGTATGCTATGAGTTTCGAGTTTCAGTTCTTAATTGGAGGTTTTTTCTCCCCTTACCCAAAGCATAAAGGAAAGACATGCTTCCTTGTTAATTCCTAAATTTTTAGTGCTTATAATGTTTTCTTTTCCACTTGAAAAACTAGGCATCTCTCTCTTTTTTTTTTTTTTTTACTGAATCATAGCTGTGTACATTAGTTCAATCATGGAGTACAGTGTGCGGGCTTCATATACAATCTGAGATATTTTCATCTGCCTGTTCGATCTTAAGGGATCCTAACTTTTGCTGGTGCACACCAATTTCAACAATCAGCCTATAGGTACTTTGTGCCTCTCTTCTATGGCCACATCTCTTATTCGGAGTGAACGTTCAAATCCCAGGCACTATCTACTAAACCCCATATCTTTTTGTATACCTTTGGGTCCAACTTGACATCTCATATTAGTTTGGGTATAAATTATTCCTGGTACCTCAGGATTGTAGCAATATGTACTGAAGCCAGCTGGTTTAGGCTGGCAAGTGTTAATGGCTATATTTTCAGAAATTTGTGGACTAAATATTATAAACATTCTGGTTAAAATATGGATTTACAAATGTTTGCAATGTTCAAAGTCCTGGATTAGTTCAGAATGTCATAAAAATGAAATTAGAATGTTGTCATCTATTTAACACAATTAGAAATGCCTGAGAACATTATTCTGCTTTTCATACAGGGAAATATCTTTCCACCTCCCCACCCCACTCTCTGCCACCCAACTTACGGGGACTAAGTAAGGCTCACTGAGCTCACATGCAGGAGTGTGTGAGAGGGTTTTCTCTTCTCCTTCTTACACATCTGCTCTTTCTCTTGCAGCCTGTTGTCCTGCCTGTACTTGTTTGGCTAAAAGATCAAAGAATTTTTCTACTTTTCCCTTTAAAATGATTCCAATAAAAGGAGTTAGATGCCAAACCTCTTGCTTTTGGTTGCACTACCAATAGCTGGGTAGGCAATGATATCTCCTTCAGTATCCTTGGGTTGGTCAACAAATAACTACCGGCAGAAAAATACATATTTCTGTTCACGTTTCCCCAGAAGACACCAACATTGGCCCTGTAGCCCTATGCCAATTAAGGTCCTCAGAAATTAGCTTTCCAACGCCTTTACATAGCCAAACAGATGTCATTTTGAACCAGTTTTAGTTTTCCCATTTTCTATCTTTACCCTGCCTTCTCTTTGCACCACTTTTTCTTTATTATAATGTCCTGTTTACTATTATTTTTTTGCTAAAACAATCATTATTGCAATGCCTACCCAAATATACATTAACATGCCATATAAATACACTGTTGTCTGCATGCTTGTAAGGAAATAGTAGGTTTTTCACTATCAACCAGAAATGTATTTGGCCTAGGAATTAGAATAGTAAGTGGTTTAAGATATATGTGAAGAATTTACAGAAAATCAAAAGCCACAAATACTAGCAATTAACAGTACATTTGTTATTCTTATTATTGGTCATCCTTAATAGCTTTGGGTCTATACACAGCTATGATGCTGATATGACTTAAAATTTAGAATGTTGTGTAGCCAGCAATTATTCAGACTAACTCCCTCATTTGGTAAATGAGGAAATAAAACTAAAAAGCAAGCACTCAATTTTTCTATGGTGAAACTCAGTAATCCTTCCACCATGCTACATTCTTTAAGCATATAATAAAATCTGCTTATTGCTTTAACAAAATAGGGTAAATTTACTTGAATGTCACTTATGTCACAAAACAGTTTTAAAGATACTGCAGTATCAGTAGAAAGTGCTTTTGGAATTTTTTTCTCCAAAAAAATCCTTATATTGTATGTCAGAGACTCTTCTATAGACACAAAACCAATACTGATTGAAAAGAGATATGTCGGTAGCATTTGATCCTCAGTTCATATATGAAAACAAACACTCCACAATTTAGCTATCATATTGTCATTTCTATGGCATTTTTTAAAAAATGGTATAACTTAGTAGGTGCCTATCACAGACTCTGGAGCCAGCCTGTGTGGGTATGAAAACTGTGCTAATTCTCGATACCTGTGTAACTTTGAGCAAGTCACTTGTATTCTCTGTGCTTATTTCTTCATATGTAAAATATGGATAGTGATAGTAATTATATTCAAGGTTGTTTTGGAATTCAAATGAGTTGTATCTATAGAAGAGTCTCTGACGGGCGGCTCCTGTGGCTCAAAGGAGTAGGGCACCGGGCCCATATGCCAGAGGTGGTGGGTTCAAACCCAGCCCTGGCCAAAAACTGCAAAAAAAAAAAAAAAGAAGAAGAAGAAGAGTCTCTGACATACAATATAAGGATTAGCTGTTAGAACAGATTATTTTTTAAATGGCTGTAATTGCCTTCTCCCTATACCCATGTGCCTTAGAAAGTGGCTGTCCAGCACCCCCATGAGGAGATGAACTCTGTTCTTCCAGCCCTGGAGTCTTGCATGGTCTTGTCACTCACTTTGGCTACAGAAGCAGTGATGTGCTAATTTTGAGCTGAGGTACATGCTTCCATGCTCTCTCAGACCTTCTTTCCACCTCGGGAACAAATAAGGACAGATCACTTGCTCCTGACCCAGAACTATTGGTCACCAAATATCAGACTGTGGCAGCAAAGAACTGAGATCACTAGATTTTTCATCTGCTGCTTTTTCTTGTGGTACTAAGTTTCCAAATCCCTCACTAGGAAAAAAATTCCAAAAGCACTTTCCTCATATGTGAGATATATTATTCATGGCAGGCAATGCCATGTTTGTATGAAATTTCCCGCTGATAGAACTGACTTTAGAAGAGAACAGGTTGTCTAGGTTAGAACCTATTGGTTTAAAATAGATGTTGTAGAACATCTATGCTGAAGTCAGGCAGAACTGGACTTCAGCACTGCCTCTAACACTAATTTGGTACAGGGTCTTAGACAGATAATTGAATTATTTTATGCCTCTATTTAATCATCTACAAAATATGAGAAACAAAAATTATTCTGAGGGACCCAAACAAGATAGAGTATGTAAAAGCATCCAGCACAGTGTGTAGCACAGATTAATCTTCACTAAGTACAAGCTTCAAGACTGACTTTCTTCTTTTTTTGAGACAGAGTCTTATTCTATCACCCAGGCTAGAGTGCCATGACCTCAGCCTACCTCACAGCAGCCTCAAACTCCTAGGTTCAAGCGATCCTCCTGCCTCAACCTCCTCAGTAGCTGGGACCTCACCTGGCTAATTTATCTATTTGTAGTAGATACGAAATCTTGTTTTGCTCAGATTGGTCTGGTACTCCTAACCTCAAGCAATCCTCCTGCCTCAGCCTTCCAGAGTGCTAAGATTATAGGTGTGAGCCACTGTGCCCGGAGAATGCTGACATTTAAAACCAATGCCAAGTGTCTCATGAGTCCAGTTATCTGTGCCATTCTGGGTAAGTTATTTCCCTATGCTTTAATGTATCCATTAATAAAATAAAATTTTTTAAAGCATTGTCTAGTTTAAATGTAAAATTATATGAAAGCATTCTTTAAAATATAAGGTATCCCACAAATGGAAATGAGGTAATGGTGATTATGATAATTATGAAAAATTAATTATAATAATACATTTGGGAATTATTTGGGAGTTGTCCACAGGAATCTCAGTAAGCATGCCTTAAACTTCCCTTTAAAGGGTACCTTCAGAAACTACTGTTACCAAATAAAAACATATAAACCCGGATTCACCATGAATGGGAGTATGAGGTCAAGTTTGTTGTTACAGACACATTTGGTCTTGCATGTCCCCAGGCTGAACAAATGCACTTCCTGTTTTTATCTATTTACATTTTTTCACCAGCCCCATTCCATACCCACATAAGATCTAATGTGCCCAAATTTCTCACCCTCCTCTGAGGCTTTTCTATTTAAAAGCCAAATTCACACTTGAGGGGAAGTTAAAATGTGATACAACATGAGGCACTATGACTTTTTTCATTTGTTTTTTATTAAATCGTAGCTTTGTACATTAATGCAATCATGGGGTGCTATGATTTTTTGGGTGGGGTATGAAATTTGTGAGTGACAGATCCCAAAATACACTGCCCTGGCTGGGGAATGAACTGGTGAAAGTGGAAATGGGATTTCAAGAAGTTCTGGTGAGGAGGAGAAGGGGGAGAATAGAGAATTACTAAAGATATTCCACTTCCTCATTTACACTTAATAGTTAACACGAAATCCAAATTTCATCCTGCTATAGTTGTCCCATGGCCAATGATGGCAGAACCTTGAACCTTCCCACCCCTTGAAGGATTTCTGAGCCTCTGATTCCTCCTCTATAAGGTAGGAATAATTACATATAGTGATGTGTTGCTAAATGCTTAACAACCAACTCTCTGGGGAGAACAAAAGCCCTGATATAATATTTGCTAATTTCTGGGGTGGAAATAGATCCACAAAAAACAATTTCAATCCATATCATGACCTTGTTGAAGGCAGAGTTGGGAAGAAATATAATACATAGTATTTCCACCAAATAAAACAACAGATTTAAAAATAATCTCAGAAGCAGAGATGATAGATAGTAAAATGTAGCAAAATAATTATGGAGTAATAAGTTTGAGTTTTTATTACCATTTCAAATCATTTATTTTTATAAGTTCTATAATTTTACTTGTATTAATGTATATTTTTTACAACCAGCTCCAAAAATTCCTGAAAAATGTGATAACCAATTGTCACTAGCTGATAATTTCAGAATTATCATGTTATGTTTTTATTTAAATCTTAAGAAAACCAAATTTAAAGCTATTATTTCTATCTTTCAATTTTTATAATTTCAAATAAGCTTACCAGTAACTCCGGATATTAAAGAAATCACTGTGACTCAGATGTCAATTGCAGGTTTGTAAAGTTAAGTCCAGATGCTGGCCATCATATAATAATCGGGATAATGGCAAGAACGCCAATAGCTGCAGAGGGGACCAGAATGTGTCACAGTGACACACTTAATAGCAACACAAGAGCGGGGGCAGGGACCTAATCATGGCAGTCCACATCTAGGCTGATTTTGCTGATCTAGTACACATCTCAGGCTTCAGGGGAAGTTGGAAAGGAAGAAAAAATGAGCTGGAAGTTCCATGGCCTGGCTGGTTAATGGCAGCCAAGAAATCATTGTTTGTGCCTGTTTTTTTTTTTTTTTTTCTACTGGGTCTGGGAGGCTTCTGGAGTTTCCTGTCTCAAGCAGGTAGATTGAAGATACCTGTTATCCTCATTAAACAAAGCAAGTTAAGAAATGTACCAAAGAAATAATTTGATAACCAGAAAGAATAAATAAGAAGGCAAAAGAGAAGGAAGCATTGAGGAAGAGGCAGTAGTTTATTTAGTCCCTATCCTGAAGCTAAAATCTGACCTTGGCTTATTAAAAGTAAGAACCTATTGGAGAAATCAGGTTTCCAGGAAACTTCTTCAGCAAAATTCTTGTATTTACACAAGTAATGCCTTTCTGTCTGAATGCAAAAATTAGCAATGACAAATGTCCAAAGATGGGAAACAAGGAAAGATCTTTGGCAAATTTAAGAGATACCTTTCATCCTTTCACTGTTAATACTAAGAAGGTCTTTATTGAGCAGACATAGCCTCAAGGGTAAATTATAATTTTTGTTTCTTAAGAAAAGGACTGGGCAGCGCCTGTGGCTCAAAGGACTGGGGCACCGGCCCCATATTCTGGAGGTGGTGGTTTCAAGCCCAGCCCTGGCCAAAAACTTAAAAAAAAAAAAAAAGAAAGAAAGAAAGAAAGAAAAGAAGGAAAGAAAAAGAAAAGGACTAAACATTTTAAGTAAAAATCTATAACCAATGTTGGAAGGAAGATTTTAACTGAGTATATGTTGAGTATCACAGTCAATCTACTTCTTTTATTACCATCCAGACATTTTCTCAAGTCTTGAAGAAACACAGCCCTGAATTGATGAGAATAGAAATGTCTCCGACTATGTCATCCTGGAAGAGCTCTTTGGTCAAGGCAGACAGAGTAGACTCATTCTAAAGCCCAGTTAGAGCAATCACTGTTATTCCTTTGCTCCAAATGAAGTCTAAAGGTTAGACAAATCTGAAATAGACGTAAGGATGGAAAATAGCAAGAAACATGAGGTGTACAAGCAATACATTTAGAAATGGGAGGAAATCATATTCTCAAAATAGCCAAGGCAACTAGTTTTAGTGTGGTGAGCATATGTTCACACACACTCAAAATGCAAATAATACATTAAATAATACAAAGAGGAGACTTTATTCATTTCTTTAAGTAATAAAAAGAAGATAATTCAAGTTGCTCATGCATCATTAGGATTTAAGAAGAACTCAACTAATAAATACGGGTGAAAATGTTGTACTACATAAAAGCAAAGTTTGCTGTTACCATTAATTATTCTGAGATGCAGCTCTAAGAATTTTCCTCGGCTTTTAAAAATCTCTTTCTTTTTGAAATATTAAAAAATAATTCATTCAATAACTAACCCCATACACATGCAGAGAATGATGGTAAAATCTATAACCATAAATGGGACTAAGTTATGAGGGATAAACACAGAATATAATTCTAAGAAGATGAAAAAATTATTTATCGAGCATGTTAAAGGCAGAGTCTCCACCTACTCTGAAGAGGAGGGCTCAAATCTTCAGTGTCTCGGTGTTTGGTCCTTTCCTCTAATCTTCATTTTCCTCCTCCATCCACCATATTCTCAGAGGAAGACGTACTTGCTTATAATGCACGGAAGCCACCTGCTTTTTCTTCATTTGTGAACAGACATAAACAAAAAAGCATAAATGAGATAATTGTTTCTATCCCCTTCCCATGGCTAGTTGATTTCTAAACAATCTTCCCCTCTGTTTCTTCCACATTTTTTCCCTGTCTAAAATTCTCCTGTACTAATTTTTCAGAAACTCATAATTTTGTCCCAGATTTACTATTTTGACTAATATCAGATTAATTTGAGGACAAAGAATACTTGAATGGGACCTGATTCTGGGTTTAGCATAAAATTTCTTCATAGGGAAGGTAAGAGAAAAGACATGTTTGCTTTAGATCACAAAAAACCCAGAAAATAATCTCTCAAAGAAGGTATACCCAACTAACTCTGAGTCTGACCCAATTATTATTGTAGGGTTGTCCCATTGTGACCCACTTGCTTAATACATAGTTAGATAAATGCCTCAGGGCAAATGATGCCCCCAAAATATGATAGCTAATTTATACAGTAACCAGAATCTATAAGAACTTTTTCCTTTAGCTATGAGTTTTGCTAAGTACACACAACGTCTTTGCTGCTATCTAGGCAAGAATGAGCCTGGCTCCAGCTCTGTGGAAATACTAAAGAGCCCTGTGGTACAGCCTCACTTGCCTCAGAACTTGGACACAGAAAAGTCCCTCAAGGGCAGATTCTCATCAGCCTCATTCTCCTGAGTGTGACATGCCATTTTTGTGACAGAAATACCATTCTCCACTACCGCCAGAGGAAAAAAAATCCATGCAAATATTTCCAATATGTGGAGTAAAGCTGAAGGCTTGGGGGAAAACCACATTTGATGCAAGGTAGTATTTAACCATTCCTAGGCAGATAGGCATCTGCCACTGCAAGTCTCAATGGGCTACCTACCATTTAGAGAAGTCATATCTAATAGCTTTCTGAATTGAGGTAGAGCATTTTGGGATTAAGTAAACTCAGAAGATATCAGAGTTATTTTGAATACTGAGTTTTTAAAAGACGCCAGAATATGAATTTAGCTTACTTGGGTTTGAGTCCCAATTCTATCACTTAGATACTAGTTGCATGACCTTGAACAAATAACTTATCCTTTCTAAATCTCATTTTTCTCATCCATAGAATAGGAACGATATACCACAACTTGTAGAGTTATTCCAAGAACTGAGATGAATCTGCAAACTAATTCATAATTTCCAAAATACCTTTCATTCTCTTATTGTTAAAGCAAAAACATTTCAAAGTTGACCCTTGAATAATGTGAGGGTTAAAGGCTCTGAACTGCATCTGGTCATAAATCCATGTGTAAGTTTTGACTTCCCCCAAACTTAACTGCTAATAGCCTACTATTGACTTGAAGGTGCACCGATAACCTTAACAGTTGATTAAGACCTAGTTTGTCCCAAGGGGCAGTGGCTCATGCCTGTAATCCTAGCACTCCAGGAGGCCAAGGCAGGTTGATTATTTGAGCTCAGGATTTCAAGACCAGCCCAAGCAAGTGCGAGACCTCATCTCTAAAAATAGCCAGTTGTCATGGAAGGCACCTATAGTCCCAGCTACTAGGGAGGCTGAAGCAAAAGAATCACTTGAGCCCAAGAGTTTGAGGTTGCTGTAAGCTGCGATGGCACAGCACTCTACCAAGGGTGACAAAATGAGACTCTGTCTCGAAAGAAAACCAAAAACAAAGACATATTTTGTATTATATGTATCAGAGACTGTATTCTTATCATGAATTAAACTAAGAAAAGAAAATTTTATTACAAAAATAATATGGAAGAAAAAATATACTTACTATTCCTGAAGTGGGAGTGGATCATCAGGAAGTTCTTCATCCCCATTATGTTCTCAGTGGGTACCGAGGAGGAGGAAGAAGAGGAGGAGGGGTGGGACTTCCTGCCTCAGATGCAAGAGATGGAGGCGATAGGAGGGAGGCTGGAGAGGGAGGTGCTCTCAACGTCACGCTTATTGGAAAATATCCACACATAAGTGGATACACACCGTTCACACCTATGTTACTTGGGCTCAACTATATGTAATTTTTTCCTTTGCTCAATTAATTAAAAAGTTATTCTGGAACAGACTTACTCAGGACAATTGATCTCTTAGGGCATAAGCTCTCACCTCTATATTATGTCTGCTGGTGCCCAAAAAGGGACGTGGAGGGAGAAAGGTCTCTGTCTTCAGAACTGTGTCATCAAGGCCAATGCCTCGCTGGGCTACGGGAAGCCTAAGACAAAAGAAAAGTTGGTAACACTGAGATTATCCTTATTCAAAATTTTGAGGATTATAAATATTTCTGGGGATTAATTTTGACTTTTAAAACTAATGGTGGTGCCTGTGGCTCAAAGGAGTAGAGCGCTGGCCCCATATGTTGGAAGTGGTGGTTTCAAACCCAGCCCCCGCCAAAAACTGCAAAAAAAAAAAAACTATTGCATTAAAATCTTACTTGTCTCAACAGGATGATGAGGCAGTCTCTATGAATGCCTCACTGGCCTCATCCTGGTCACAGCCCTGACTTGGGGTCAGTCTCTGTCCTCAGAGAAAAAAGCATGGGATTTCTGAGAAGATAGGCATCTGCCACCTTAACTCCAGAGTAGGAAACTTCCAGATTCAGGGGTGATAGAAGCACCATTTCAAAGGGACAAGCCAGGCTGGAATGTGAGGACTGAGTTTCTGTAGGAAAATGCCACTGACTCTGAGAGAGGGTGAGGGCATAAAAATGCAGGGTCCAGCCAAACTCCCAGCCAAGCCTCAGATCAGCGCCCACACCACATCTGGTATCCACAACTGACAAAGCAACTTCTATAAAGACAAAATTGTGCTCTCCAACACCTGAAAACCGCGCTCTTCTATTCAGGTAGTTCTGATTTTTAGTAATTCCTGAGCCAACTAACTCCCACCTAAGTCTACATCTGTGGGCATCTCCAGTTTCTCCTGCTCCTGTGGGTTACTGGACCCAGCCATGCTCAGAGTGGTGACCCAGCCTGCAAGCTCCCTTTATGACAGGAATTAGCCTGCCATGTCGCTCCTCCCCCCTTTGACAGTGCACAGCACCAGCACATGGAGAGTTAAGGTGTCGCTGGACAGATACACCTCATTTCAAAAAATGCTCATGTTGACTCCTGCCAGGAGGAGAGGATGTGCTAATTCATGGGTGGCCACATCTCCTGTGTTAATTCCCTCACGGCAGCAGCAAGGAGGCCAGCTGCAGCAATTCAGGTTTCCTCCAAAGGTGACTTCAAGCCCATTTCAGCTGCTGATGCAATATTGTTCGTGTACTTAAACTACTTAATTGCTTGTCCAGACACCCAAAGGAGGAGGAACAGCTCGCCTGGCCCAGACCACTACTCCCACTTGACGTCTTCTCTTCTATATTTTCCTTCTTCTTCCTTTTTTATTTTCCCCCGTATTCCTCTCTCTGCATCTCCCAGAGTCTAATTTGTGAAAAGGCAGAAAGTACACGTTGCACCAGTCTCAGGCACTTGAGCTGCCAGGTCTGATTTTCCTGGTAGAAGCAGAAGATTGAGAAAAGAACAACTGTGGCTGACAATTAGATTTGTGTTTCTGTACGTGTCCCAACCCTTGACACGGAGGCTGGCAGTCAGTCGGCAGCTAACCCACTGTCTTCAGCAGAACGGGGGGGATTTTATTGGCTCTGAGAGTGGGGGAGACAGAGTTTCCCAGAGTCAGGTCAGAGCCTCCCTGCTTGGCTGTCAGCTCACTCAGCATCAGTCATAACAAGTACAGCTCATCCTTGAAGAAAACACTCAGAAGAAGCCAGTGGGATCTCTTTAGGAGGCGGAATGTGCTAGAAGAGGCACATAAAAACTTCCACCAAATATCACGTACTGTCCCTCTCTTCTTATTCAATCGTCATAGATACCACTGCCTGAAGTGTCTCCAAGCAAATACTGTAACTACTGTCCTCCCTAGCAACATTCCAAAGTCTGCCCCCACCCCACTCTTATCACTTGGCTCTTTAAGAATAATTATGGTTTGGGCAGTCATTAACACCTTAGTGTGAGATGTCATAAAAATTTTTTTGATGTTGCAAGGAAAGCAGAATATGAAATGTAAAAAAGCAAGGGCACATTTCCCCCTCCCCAAGGAAAATGAAATAGAAGAGAGATAGAAAGAGCAGTTTTTCTCCTATTTATCTTGTATCAGACACTGCAATTGGGGGAAAGAAGGAGGCAGTGGCATATGACAAAGTAAATTTTATAAAAACAACAACAGCTCCCATCCTCAAGAAGAGGCAGAAAAGAATGTCAAAAAAGGACGGAGGGGGGAAAGGATGAAATGATCAAAATAAGCAAAAACAGTAGGGATAAAATCAATCTGAGATGGTCTCTGCTAAATGATCAAAATATCAGGCTCCCTTTTATTTGTTTTGCTCCTCAGTACAAGTTTTCTTGCTACAATCATCCCATATTTTGATAATTCTCAAATCTTATAACATCTTAATTTTTTAGGAAATGTACATTGAGCCCAGGAGCCCACCTTCCCTTCCCACCCTGCCCTGCTCCTTCCAGCATCCTGTGTCACAGAGAAACCCTCTGGCAGCCCCTCCTGCCTCTGAAGCTGGAGTGGCCTTCCTCCTGCCAAGGTTAAATAGATTTTAGCTCCAGATATTGTATTTGAGAATTACACCTGGCCACCGACTTCGTGGCTCACATTCATCTGATTTGATATGAATCCAAAGGCTGAAGACTCCAAGGAAAAGAACGCTGTTGGAGCCTTTGCTACCAAATGCTGCAGTTTCTAAATGGACAAAATGATATTGGTTTTGGTTTCTCATTTTATAAGGTAAACACACTTTTCCTGGAAGATACAGGTCTTTTTATATACTTTTCTGCTATTACTTTATATGTATCAGACGCTTCTGGAATCTAATTTGAAATGCCCAGATTCCTGTTTGGTTTTCACCTTTAAAAATCAAGTACCCGTTAGGGAATTTTGCCATTGCCCCCAAGAGACTGGAATGGGCACGAATAAGTGAGCTTTTTAAAGATAATTGGCTTCCAAAATATCCTCCTTCTGTATTTCTTGATAATCCCTCTGGGAATTGTGTGGCAAAGAACTTCATGTTCTTTGTACACTTGATCTGGCATGGAGTCAGTCCATGGAAACCGATCCCTTGAGACTTGGGGTGGACTGTGATTTGGCTGCTGCGCATGGTAGAAATGCACTAGCTCAGCCCAAACACCTGCTTCCAACCTGATTCTACTGGATCCCCCTCATCCACGTCCTGTGCCAGTCCACCCTCGCTGCTTGTTCTTACATGATTCAAACAGGTGTTTTGAGTCCTCAAATCAAAAGATTTTTCTCTAGGTTCATTTATTCTAGTATCCATTTTCCATGTGTCCCCATTTAAGGTGATGAAGTGAACTGTTTACAATCTATTTTGGGGGAATCCTCAGGACACATAACTCATTTACCCAACACATATTTGTTGATCAATTATTTTGAGGCATTCGTCCAATTGCTGAGAATGCAACAGGGGAAAAACAAATGATGCTCCTACCATTAAAGAGCTTATATTCTAGCAGAGGGAGTCAGGAAATGATCAAGGAAATAAGCAATAATGATTTCAGAGTGTTCAAAGTGCTGGGACTAAAATGAACACAGTCTTCTACTAGGAAGTGATGGTAAGGAAAGAAGCCCTTGCTATGTAAGACAATACCAGATTATTCTACTTTTAGGTCTGATAGTAAAGGAAGCCCCTCCTGCAAAAGTTAAACTGAAATACGTATAGAAAATGTAAATCAACTAGCCCTTCAAAAGCCAGGGAGAAAAGACTTTAGGCACTGAGGTAGGAAAGATTGAAAGCATCAAGGTTTCTCTGGTTGGATTACTGAGAGCTACAAGAATGGGAAGGTAAGAAGGAGCTAGATCCGGTAGGACTTTCTTTGCCATCATGAAGAGTTTGGATCTTATTCTTTGTTTTCTTTTTTTTTTTCAGACAGTCTTACTCTGTTTCCCTAAGTACAATACCATGCATCATCATAGCTCACAGCAACCTCAAACTATTGGGCTCAAGCAATCCTCTTGCCTCAGCCTCCCAAGTAGCTGAGACTTCAGGTGCTCACCACTATGATCTGCTATTTCAATGTTATTCTAAATATAATGAGAACCATCAATTCATGCCCCTGGTTAGCAGTTAGAGAACCATTCGTTCATGTGCCTGGTTAGCAGAAAATACTTCAATGTGCAACCAGGTGTAGGGGAGTTGCCATCTTACATTACAGTTTCCACTGAAATTGACAAAAAAGGGAACGAAAAAGAGAGCTGTTGGGATATGTATGAATGAACATCTGTCTCTACATCGTTTTCCATTTAGCCTGTAAAATCAACTTATCCAATGTGACCAGACGTCTCTAAAACATCATTTTTAGTGCTAAATATCATAGAACATCCCTTTAACCTTGACCAATTTGAACTGCTTCAGGGCCCATGTTATTGGATAAATTTGTCAATGATAATAAAAAGTTGCCATTTAATTAGCACAGAAGAAGCCAGCATTTACAGAGAGATCATAAAGGAATCCAATAAAAGTCTATGATGATCAGTTGTCCCTAAATGTTCCTGATTCTAAGCCCTGCTGTTGGCAGGCTGCTATGTACCTGCCAAGCAGGGGGAAACACACCCTTACTTACCACTTAGAGAAAGGTCTTGCTGAGGAAGTTTAGCTATAAGAGGAGGAGGAACAAACTCACAAGAAGAATACTCTAAACTTTGGTTATGCTTTCTGCCCACCAATGCCTTCCCAGATGGTGAGAGTGAGTCACAGATGCTGAGAAGCACAGAAGCTGAGATCTGAGGCTTTGGAGTCAGGCAGAACCGGCTACACCCTCTCTTGCTGGCAACGTGATCTTACTTGTACTGTTCCTCAGAAAATGGCACCTTCCATGCTCCCAGGAGTGTGGGGTCATCCTTGACTTCTCCCATCATACCCATGGCCAATCTGTCAGTAAACTCTGTTAGCTTCTTGTATTTTCATACGTATCCAGGATCTGACCAGTTCCAGGCCTCCACTGATGCTACCCTCATCCAAGCCGATACCATCTATTGCTAGATTTATACAGTGGTTTTCTAACTGATCTCCTTTCTAGGTTTTCTCAACACCACAGTCAGGACAATCTTTCAGAATGTAAGTCAGGGCTGGGCACTGTGGCTCACATTCGTAATCCTAGCACTTTGGAAAGCTAAGGTGGAAGGATCACTTGAGGCCAGGAGTTCAAGACCAGCCTCAGTATCATAGCAAGACCTCGTCTCTGCAAAAGATCCTAAATTTAATCAGGTGTACTGGGGAACATCTGTAGTAACGGCATTTGGGAGGCTGAACTGGAGGATTGCTTGAGGCCAGGAGTTGAAGGCTACAGTGAGCTATTGTCATATCAATGACTCCAGCCTGGGTAACAGAGCGAAAAAATGTCAGTGAGGTGTAAATTAATTCATTTCACTTTGAGTGTGGGCTGGATTTAGTGACTCACTCCCAAAACCTAGATTAGGAACACGGACAGATAGCAACTTCACAGTGGAGAAACCCAACAGATACCACCTGAATCCAGTGATCAAGGCCCACATCATCAATGACACATCACGCAGATAGTGTGGACCTTGGGACAAGTTGTGATGAGAAGGCAGCTCACCTCTGTGGGCTTCCACTCCCAAACCACAAGCCTGGTCTAATTATGAAAAAAAATCACATAAATCCAAAATGATGGACATTTTACAACATAAATAGTACTCTTCAAAACTGTTAAACTCATGTAAAACAAGAAAAGACTGAGGAAATATCCAAAAAGACCCAAGAGACTTGGTGATGAAATGCAACATGGTATTCTGGGAAAGAAAAAGAATATTGGCGGAAACATGGGTGATTTCTGAATAAATGTATTTTAGGTAATAATTATATAATAATGTTAATGTCTTAGTTTTGGCAAACATATTGTTGTTATATAGTACATTAACTTTAGGGGAAATTGAATTGCTTATGGGAACATTGTGCTACCTTTGCAACTATTCTCTAAATTTAAAATTATTCTAAAATTAAAAAAAAATTTTTCTTTAAGTACAAAGAAATGTCTGATCATTTTATTCTCCACTCTCACTCTCAGAGGCTTCCCACCTTACTGCCTGCATGATCAGGCCTTCAGTAACATCTCTGACCCCATCAGCTTACCCCTGTCCCCTGGCTTCTTGTCTGCTCTCTCATCAGCCCTGACATATTCCAAATGTAAGGCCTTTACATTTGTTCCATATATATCCTGAAATGTTCTCCCTACAAATGTATACATCTTTGGCTCCTTTGGTCTCTAGGATTCTTAATTCAGCTTTCCCTGATTGCTCATCAAAAATTGCTACCTCACTCTGACACTTTCCAACTCTTCTCCCTGCATTATTTATCTCTGTAACACTTACTACATCTTTGTACTATATGTTTTCTTTCTTCTGTTTATCCTTGGTCTCTCCTGCTAGAATGTTATCTCCAAGAGGCAGAGACATCTGACTGCTATACTGATTGCTATAGGACCAATTCTTAGGGCATTATTTGGCACATGGTAGAAGCTTCATCAGTATTTTTCTAAAAATTAATATAACCTTGGGTATTTACTTAACCTCTGTATCTTTTTTCATATATTTAAATAAGTACTTATATCATGGGTTTCTTGTAAAGCTTAAATGTGCTAAAGAATATAAAGTCTTGTATACAATGCTTAGCGTGTAAAATGTTTAAATGTTTAAAAAATCACATATCATCACTAGTGCCATTTTCATTACTATTATTGCTGCAATTACTACTTACTATATCCACTATAGACTGTTCACAAGTAGCTTAGACTTTACATTTAATTAGGACTCAACTAGAAGATCTATAACCTGTGATTAGCCCCTCATACACACAGGTTTCTGTATATGGGTAAAACTGTGGCTCTTTCCTTTATCAGAACAAAAGATGATCTGCCTGCATCACTGCTATAGAGGAAGAGAATGTAGAGGGAGAGAACTGAGAAATACAAGTTTTAAGTCAAGGTCTTAGGATTTATTTCTGGGTCTAAAAAAAGTTATGCAAGTGGTCTCAGCTACTGGGTGTCCCAAAAGTCACCATGCATACATACATAGGAAACATGGGAAATTGTCGATAAATGTACCTTTATTTAGAGAGTATTCATTACAAAATTTTACAAAATATTTCTCTATATGTTGATGTATAAATATACAA
Source organism: Perodicticus potto (assembly GCA_963574655.1). Lineage (NCBI taxonomy): Eukaryota > Metazoa > Chordata > Mammalia > Primates > Lorisidae > Perodicticus > Perodicticus potto. The sequence continues at coordinate 4,538 of CAUYRH010041471.1, read as the reverse complement.
GTATTTAAAATATAAACTATAATATAATCTAAAATATAGTTGAGTTTAAGTTCCTATGAAATCTGACCTTAGAAATCCCTGAACTCCTTTTGAAATAGCAATAATATTCACCCTGATTTCTAAAACAACAATGAGATATTTGAAAGTGTAAATGGTGGTTCCCAGAGATGAGGCCATGGAAGACATGATGGAGTCTGCACCAGGGGCAGTTAAAGACCACTTTTATATGGTGCAGTGGGAGGTGGGCACACTCCATAGGTTGCCTGTCAAGTTAGAGTCATTTTGCACTAACTTCTGGGGAGTGAGGCTAGCCAGATCCTTTGTGTCTTTGTTTTAGGAGGAGAAGAGGGAAAAAGGGTTTGTGTTTGGCTGCATCAGGCCACCCATCGGCTATAACTTGTTTGTGTCTCTGCAATTATTTCAAGCAAAACGATACATTAGGCACACTTTGTCCTAGAGTGGTGGCTTATAATCTAGTTTGGAGTATATATAGCAGGAAAAAAGAATAAACCTAATGTTCTCTTACCAACAAGATATGAGACAGACTGTATGCCTTTGTCCTGATAAAAAGAAAAAAAGGAAAAATATCACTTAGAGTCAGAAGAATTTCATGTCTGTGATTTGCTTTTATGTCTTTGGAAAAATAGTCCTATGGGTAATGATACATTTCATCTCACTTCTTGGCCCTTGATAACCATAACTATGGAGGAAAAAGCACCTCCTCCTTGGATGCTAATCTTCCAAGTTAACTTCTAATTAAGCCAGTTCTTAGAATGCCTCTAAATCTGCCCTTAGGTCAAAACTACCATGGTGTTACCATGAGCATGCCCTTAGCCTACATCCTGCCCTTAAACGAACCCTTGCTTCTCCCTGAGGAGTGGACTTCAATTGCCCTATGAATTCCTTCTCTGTGGAATGTAAACCCTAGATCTGGGAAAAACAATCTGTAATTCACCATCTTGTCTTGCTCTGGAGACATGGCTTCTATTCATAGAATCCCATACAATGTTTCTTTCTGAGTCCTCTAAGCTTCTTTGGCCTTTGGGGGTAAGTTTGCATAGACCTGCTCACTGGAGAACAATATAAAATTTATAAAAATATTTTTATTATTAATGACCAGGGATGTAGATAAAAGATATCATTACATATTTATTATTCCTTACAAAACTATTATAATATGGCATTATTTTTACTATTATTAACATTATTATTTTTACTAAAAATAATAATGCAATGCTAGCACATTGCATGACATGTTCTTATTTAATACACACAACAAAGTTATGAGACAGGTACTACCTTTATCCTCACTTTTTAGATAATAAAAATGAAGTTTAGCAAGGTTAACACATTGACTGCCACATCAGGAGTGAAGAAATTTTCCTTGGGGCCACAGAATTTTATTATGAAATAAAATAAATACTTCAAAAAAAAAAATCCTAAAACATGGTTCAATAAAATAAAGTAATATAAAAACTTGAAAATTAGTAATGTAGAAAGTAAAGTGAAAACTTGAAAAATAGTTTATAAGAGTAAAGTGTTTTTCTTGCTTTGTCAGGCTTAAGTATAATTTAAAGGTAAATATAAATAGAAAAATAAAATTTGGCTGCAATAAACATCCTGGTGCAGATATCTTTGCTGTAATGTGATTTTTGGTCTTCTGGGTATATACCACGTAAAGGAATTACAGGATCAAATGGCAGGTCTACTTTTAGATCTCTGAGTATTCTCCAAACGTCTTTCCAAAAGGAACATATTAGTTTGCATTCCCACCAGCCACGTAGAAGTGTTCCCTTTTCTCCACGTGAAACCTACTAAATGCAGAATTCAAATGTTTTCGTACAATAAACGAGAAAATCCCATGAAGGTTATGTCGAACAGTTGGGTGAAAATATTTCAGATTGTATATGAAGCCAACACACTGTACCCCATGATTGCACTAATGTACACAGCTATGATTTAATAAAAAATAAAAATTAAAAAAAAAAGAGAAAAATAAAATTTAGTAACTTCTATTCATTTAATAGAGAATTCTATTCTATTCACATTTTGAGAATTAAATTGTCAATATTAATAGTAACAGTAAGAATATCAGCAAGTAATGTTTTCAGGAACCAACTGTAGGGCTTTGCCCAGGGAGCCACCCATCACATAACATGTAAAGTCAAGAAACATATGACTTAGGCCAGGTGCGGTGGCTCACGCATGTAATCCCAGCACTCTGGGAGGCCAAGGTGGATGGATTACCTGAGCTCACAGATTTGAGAACAGCCTGAGCTAGAGCAAGGCCCCATCTCTAAAAATAGCTGGGCATTGTGGCATGCACCTGTAATCCCAGATACTTGGGATGCTAAGGCAAGAGGATCATTTAAGCCCAAGAGTTTAAGGTTGCTATGAGCTAAAGATACCACGACACTCTACCAAGGGTGACCAAGTGAGACTTTGTTTCAAAGAAAAAAAGAAGAAAAGAAAGAAAGAAACCTATGACTTATATATGTTTTATGAGATCCCAAATTCAAAACCAGCATGAGTTAAATACAACTCACATGGAAGTTAATGTTAAGTAACATGCCTAGAAAGAGGATGGAACTAGCATACCTACTAGGCTCCAAGTTCCCACAATATCCTCTACACTATGCTTGGGCAGTCCAAAATTGAGAGCCAGTGCTTGGAGAAAACTATTTATAGATGCTAATTGGGATCAGGCTTACATTTATTCTGCCTAGGTCATAAATCTTATTGCCCAGATACACATGTCAAGTCTGATCAGGAACAACTGGAGCTTGGAATTAAATTCCCTGTGCTCTTTGCTTCCAACAGCTTATAGGTTAAAGCTAAATGTATGTGTTATCCATCTCTGCAGCTGGCATCTGGGGACACTTATTGGCCTAAAACTTAAATAGCACAGAATATGCTCTCATTCAAACCAGATTCTTTTGTCTTCTTTAGTCAGACTTGTGGTGACGTTCAAGAAAACTGTGCACCAACCAAGGTGAAGGTATATTTCCAGGGATCTTCTCTAGGAAGGAAGAAAAGGTTCCCTAGACAGAAGACAATCACATAGTTTTGATGGTGCCTTTGCCTTCCTGCAAGAAGAAATTCAGATAGAGGGTGAAACTTGGTAGACATCAGATGTAACTGGATTTATGTTTCATAAGTGAACATGGGTCTGGAAGTCCCAGCCCTTCCCTGCAGAATGGAAATGTTAGTCCACAATTCACAGTGCAAAGTGATTGATAGCATAGCCTGAAAGGGAGCTTCAGCAAGGGCAAGAGTGAATTATAGCAGGAGAGTTCTATGTGTGTGCTCAGCACTGTTGGTGGTCAGCCCATAAACCGTGGGTGGCTACAGCCCATACTCACCCCCACATGTTGAGAATACTGATTTCATGCTGGTTGGTTTTATCCTTGTAGACCTAAAGAGAAGACAACAAAAAAAAGAAAAAGAAAAAGAAACCATAATAACTATAGAACCCATAATTACCAGGTGTTCAACATGCCATCATATGCCCTAAAGATGAAAGAAAGGAGTGAAAACTACCCCTAGTTGGTTTCTACCTTCTCTATCCAGGCTAATTTTTTAAATGTACAAAGTGTAAGGGAAGAAAACAAAGTTGAAATCAAGAAGGAATTACATCCCATGCTAGAATCATTTCTCATACCATCATGGAAGTTGGTCTTTATCCCAGAAGAACTTCCTAGGATCTAGATGAGGTTACAGAAACACTTTTGATTAACTTCTATTAACTCAAACAATGAATTAATGTACTTTATACATTGGAGAAAGGATAGCTTTATTTCTCATAAAGAATAGAAACCTGCTGAGTGCCCATTCTAACAGTTTGGGAAACCAAGCCAAGCATCAGCCAGAAGATAGGCATTCTTGCAGCAAGTGACGAAAGGCAACAGGATTTATATTGAGCAGGGTGGTCAAATATAAATATTTAATAACTAAAGGAGGAGTCGTGAATATTCATTAAGGGAGATAATATGCCTGCAATTGTGCTTTATCTCTCTCATCCTGTTATGGCTCAGAATTCAGTTTTTTTTATTATTATTACTTTTTTATTTTTTTATTTTTTTATTAAATCATGATTGTGTACATAAATGCAATCATGGGGTACAATGTGCTGGGTTTATATACAATTTGAAATATTTTCATCTAACTGGCTGACATAGCCTTCATGCATTTTCTTCATTATGGTGTGCAGACATTTATATTCTACATTTAGTAAGTTTTGCCTGTACCCCTCTAAGATGCACCATAAGTGTAGACCCACCAATTACTCTCCCTCCGCCCATCCTTCCCCCTCCCCTTGCCCCTTTCCCCATGTTCTTGGCTGTAATTGCTCTATAGCTTTTCATATGAAAGCTATAAATTAGTTTTATAGTAGGGCTGAGTACATTGGAATCTTTTTCTTCCATTCTTGGGATACTTTGCTAAGACGAATATTCTCCAGCTCCATCCATGTAAGCATGAAAGAGGTAAAGTCTCCATCTTTCTTTAAGGCTGCATAATATTCCATGGTGTACATATAC
>CAUYRH010041470.1:0-11863 GCA_963574655.1 Perodicticus potto | reverse complement strand
TTGATTGTCATTAATTGTCCTCAAATCAAAGTTGAATACATAGGGTTCATGCTTCTTCATTCCTGTGATGTTTCACTAAGAATATATGTTCCACCTCCATCCAAGTTACTACAAACGCTGCAAAGTCTCCATTATTTTTGATGGCTGAGTAATATTCCATTGTATACATACACCATAGCTTACCAATCCTCTCCTGGGTTGAAGGACATTTAGGCTGTTTCCACACTTTAGCAATTATAAATTGGGCAGTGATAAACAGCTTCGTACAAATGTCCTTATAATAAAAGTTTTTTTTTCTTCTGGATAGATGTTCAGCAATGGGATTGCAGGATCAAACGGAAGGTCTAGGTTGAGTTCTTTGAGCTTTCTCCATATTTCCTTCCAAAAAGGTTGTATTAGTTTGCAGTCCCACCAGCAGTGTAAAAGTGTTCCTTTCTCCCCACATCCGTGCCAGCATCTGCAATCATGAGATTTTGTCATATAGGCCATTTTCACTGGAGTTAGATGGTATCTCAGGGTGGTTTTAATTTGCATTTCTCTAATAATTAAGGATGATGAGCATTTTTTCAAGTGTTTACTGGCCACTTGTCTGTCGTCTTTAGAGAAGATTCTATTCATCTCTCTTCCCCATTGATGTATGGGATTGTTGATTTTTTTCTTGTAGATTAATTGAAGTTCCATATAGATCCTGGATATTAAACTTTTGTCAGATTCAAAGTGTGCAAATATCCTTTCCCATTGGGTAGGTTGTCTATTTGCCTTGGTTGTTGTCTCCTTGGCTGTACAGAAGCTTTTCAATTTAATTAAGTCCCATTTGTTTATTGTTGCAGTTGTTGCTATTGCCATGGCAGTCTTCCTCATAAAGTCTTTCCCCAGGCCAATATCTTCCAGTGATTTTCCAATCTTACTCTTTTGAAATCTTTCTCTGTTGTCTGGGTTAGAATGCTATGGCCTCAGCCTCACTCACAACAACCTCAAACTCCTGTAATCAAGAGATTCTCTTTGAGTAGCTGGGACATGATGCCTAGGTAATTTTTCTATTTTATTTTTTATTTTTTTGCAGTTTTTGGCTGGGGCTGGGTTTGAACCCTCCACCTCCACCATATGGGGCCTGCGCCCTACTCCTTTGAGCCACAGGAAATGCCCCTTAATTTTTCTATTTTTAGTAGACATGGGGTCTTACTCTTGCTCACACTGGTGTCAAATTCCTGTGCTCAAGTGCTCCTCAGCCTCCCTGAGTGCTTGGATTACAGGTATAATCCCCTGCTCCTGGCCATCACATGCTCTTTTACACATGTATTTTGTGATTCCTCATCTGTCAAAGTTTGCCCTCTCAAATTTATTAGGAAGTATTAGGTGTATGTTATGTGACTATGAAAACAGTAAGACCAATTCTGATGTGAGCTTTACAGAAAATAGTCTCTTTGTTGGCAGGCTGACAATATGACATTAACATGGATATTGAAGTATTACATAATGTGAGATGTTTCGAAGCCCCAGTGACTTATCTTGAAGAAAAGTTAAATGTTATAATGCTTCTTACTGAACCATTGCTTTGGATGTCAAGAAGTTGGAAAAAACTTAAAGGTCTGTCACTGGAATTATGGCAAAACATGATGAAATGATTCTAAATGATCATGTAGATTTCTCTTAATGTGATAGTAAGTTCACAATCATATTTTTTAATAAAAAAGGTTAAGGAATAGCATGAATAATTATGATCTTTGGAACATTAGTAAATATTTGTTCAATAAACTAATAAGAGGATTTTTATAGTAGTTCCTGTTGGCAAAAAGAGGTATATGGGATGATGTTCCCCCAAACATTGAAATTCCACTTGGGGTTGTGGAATTTCAAGCAACATAAAAGCATGTAAAAATATGTTTCCCAAATATTGACATTTTATTAAAAATGTAATTTATTTACATACCCAGAAAATATAAGCAATTTTCGTTTTTAAACACTAATACTCTACATAAGAACACCTTCCATTTGTTCAAAGGGAGGCTTGAAACTTCTTTTCTCTGGGATTTGATCTTCCTCAGTATGTGAGAGAATTAAGAAAAACGACTTCTGGGCAAGCAATAGAGTCTCTTTTTACAAGGCCTGGAGGGCTGATTCCGTTCGGCCCCCCCCACTGGAGAAATATGAGCGATTTTGCATCTCTCCTCCTGGGAGGTGGCTTGCTCCCCTCTTCTGAAACTAGGGGACTCTCACATTTATTACCACTGTGGCTTCTCCTCCCCTCTGCTTACCCATATCACCCAGGCAGATTTCTTGTTTTATTTGGCACCCAGTAGAGCTCTGCTGAGCTGAGGGCCTCTCTTTCCCACCAATCCTTATCCAATTAATTGATAAAAAATTAATAATTTAATTTTAGGGATGGGAATTATGCGCCAACCTCCCTCTTCACCAGACGTCCTGGTGTTGCCTCATACAGACAAGCACCTGAAGCAAGAGGAAGGAACATTTTTGCATATTTTAAGTGGATTTTACCACTAGAATGTCTTCAATTGGAGGGCAAGAGAAAGAACAGGAGGCAGGGAGCAAAATCGGTCCCCCTAGAAATCAGGAGGTTAAAAGGAAATTGGTAGGGAAAAATCACATTTGCTCCCTCTGTGCTTGTGGATATATTTGGGACTTTTGCCAACCTACTTACTTATTTTAACCCTGAACTGCATATACGTGACACAACTCCATTGATATGGATTCATTTAAAAGCATGTGCTCTGAGATTCAGACAGTCTGCATTAGCTGTGGGACATTTCACGTCAATGTTTTCATCTGTAAAATAGAACAAATCAGACAACCTACCTTCTCATGATGTGACCATCAGTCAGTAAAACACTTCTTAGTGCTTAGCATAGCATTTATCGTCCTGCAAGGGCTCAAAAAGTTTTAGGTATAATAATGATGACCATTATTTCTGTAATTCAGTATTAGTGATTGTTTAGTGTTGATTAGTGTTGTTAGTGATGTAGAGATTGAGCTAAAGTGTATCATAGTCCTGGGAGGTTATGCTTCTTCATAAACTAGTGTTAGTTTAGGAAGGAAGGTTTCTTTGAAAAAGTTTGCTCTCAGCCGGGTGGTGGCTCATGCCTGTAGATCCTGCTTTTAGTTGTGGAAGGATCCAGAGTACAGTTACCTGGGTGACTGTATTTACCGAACTCTTCCTCAAATGAAGATTAGATGAGAGCTTTAGGGAAATATTTGCCTCCCTTCCAAATAGAGCTTCCTCTATCTACAAAGCAGATTGAAGCTATCCCCCCAGTCTCAGAGGGGATACACTTACTCTAGCATTGGAAGGATATCAACTTTTGCTCCCACCAGCGGGTGATAACATTGGCTTGCCTAGATATAAGCAGTCCCTGGGTTATGAATGAGAGAGGTCCTGAAGGTTTGTTCTTAAGATGAATTTATATGTAAGTTGGAACAGGTACATTTTACCTATTGCCTGTAACAGCCCCCTTTTGTAGGTGTGAGTTGTATGTAAGTCAGATGTTGGTAACTCGGGGACTGCCTGTATCTCAAAGCTTCATAGCTGGGAAAGCAGAGCTGGGGAAATGATAGAAGTACTTAGGTATGAAGAGACAGGAATCAGGTTGTTGAGGAACTAAAGAGAATGGCTTATCTTCAGTGGTTACAGAGAGAAAGACCTCCCCAAATCCCATAATAAAAGCGACATTCTGTGTAGCAGGGAGAGGCCATTTTATGCATGAAAAATAGCCAAGAATAAACATGCAATGGGAGAGAAGTACCTTAGAAGTTAAGGCTTCTGGATGTTTTTCTCTCCCCAAGAGATGGTGTGGAATAGCTTGATACAGAGTCAAGAAGATACTGAACTGGATGGCAATGGCTCAGGGCACCCAGCATCACAAGCAATACAAAGCTCACCAGCCAGTGTAGCCTTCATGACAGCTGCAAAAGCAATAGCTACATAAACTTTCTCAAGGAGGGGGGGAGTGGAATGTGAGAGACGCTCTTACAGCAAGAAAAACATAATAAATCCAAGAGCTACACATAGCCTGCGGGGTTTTATGACCATAGCCAGGCATGAAGGAATGACTGAACTTAACTAAAGCTGTTAATTACCTGGTGAGATCAAAAGCCCAAGTAAGGAAATATATTTATGATGCACCTTACAGGATATGCTTCAACTTCTTACTTTTTTTTATTAATTGGTTTGATTAAATAGATTTAAAGAGCCTGGGCAGAGCCTTTTAAATCATATTCCATATTGATCTAATGAAATAGTCAATAAATTTACCAACATAGCCCCTTTCCTTTGTACAGTCTGGAGGGAAATGCTTTACTGAATGGTTATAACTCAACTGCAAACCTCACTGCTATTCCCACAGTGACTCATACAGAGCAAGGGGATGCTGGGAAAATCTTTTAGGCCATTTGTGGGAGTGTGTGAATAAGTGGTTTAACACCTGTTTACAGACTGCTCACCACCCTGCACCCTCCTCCCTCAAGCCCTTTGGTGTTTCATGGTGGACTTTACTTTAGCCAATTACAGTTGCAAATTCTATGCATCATTTACCAACTTTACTAATACATGAAACCATTGGTTATAGCCTTGACTCTAGGCTTTAAGACTCCAGTCATATTTCAGAGCTTTCAACTTTTATTCATTTGTCCATTCAGCTCTTAAAATATTGACAAAATGAGGCTCATAAATACAATAAAACGTGCCTATGTAAATAACAAATCTATAATGAATATTCTTTAGTGACTCAATAAATCTGATCTAAATCTGGGAAACTTTCATAATGTAGCATTTTGTATGTGTCTTCTTTTCTTACTTCCTAGAACAGGAAAGGGAACCTGGGCAGTAGAGAACACATAGATTGGGCTATTTAATGAGTTTTTAGACCTTGACATATCATGAATTTCTTTCACTAAGTGTGGAATGGAGCATCTTAAATTAATAACAGATCATGTGCCTGAGTCTGTCTCCCTACGTTACGGTTCCACATAATGACCTGTTACCTAACTCAGTACATACATAACTTGAAACCTAACTTAGAAATACAGTAGAGCCTCCATAGTTGACCACCTCTCTACATTGACAACCTCCTTAAGTTGACCTAATTTTTTTAAATTGTTTTTTATTAAACCATAACTTTGTACATTGATGCATTTATGGGGTTCAGGGTACTGCTTCAATATACAATGTGGAATGCTTACATTGAACTAAGTAACACATCCATCATAATTATGCTCATTTCTTAATAGTTTTGAAATGTGCCATTGCATCATGCACATTAGGTGAGGTCCCCATGAATATCCTCTCTTCTCCCATATCCCCCCTTCCCTCCCCTCTCTCACCTCTTCCCTTCTACTTTCTGGAGTATAGTTACGTTTTGCCATTCATATGAGTGTGTAGGTGGTTATATATTGATTTCACAGTAGTATTGAATACATTGCATACTTTTTTCCCCATTCTTGATATACTTTACTAAGAAGAATATGTTCCAGCTCCATCCAGATAAACATAGAAGCTGTGAAGTCTCCTTCCTTTTTTGTGGCTGCATAGTATTCCATGGCATACATATACTACAATTTGTTAATCCATTCATGGGTCGATGGGCACTTGGGCTGTTTCCATGTCTTGGCTATTATGAATTGGGCTGCAATAAACATTCTGGTGCAAATGTCTTTGTTGTAAAATAATTTTTGATCATTTGGGTATGTAACTAGTAGAGGAATTGCAGGATTGAATGGTAGGTCTACTTTTAGTTCCTTGAGTGTTCTCCAAACTTCTTTCCAAAAAGGTCATATTAGCTTGCATTCCCACCAGCAGCGTAAAAGCGTTCCCTTTTCTCTGCATCCACACCAACATCTGTAGTTTTGGGATTTTGTGATATAGGCTAATCTTACTGGAGCTAGACGATATCTCAAAGTAGTTTTGATTGCATTTCTATGATGATTAAGGATGATGAGCAAGCCTATCAAAAATATTTAGTGGGGGAAAGACTTCCTATTTAACAAATGGTGCTGGGTGAACTGGATGGCAACCTATAGAAGACTGAAACTGGATCCCCACCTTTCACCATTGACAAAAATTGATTCTCACTGGATAAAAGATTTAAACTTAAGACATGAAACTATAAAAATACTAGAAGTGCACGGAAAACACTTGAAGAAATCGGCCTGGGAGAATATTTTATGAGGAGGACCTCCCAGGCAATTGAAGCAACACCAAAAATACATTACTGGGATCTGATCAAACTAAAAAGCTTTTGTACACAGCCAAGAGCACAGTAAGTAAAGCAAACAGACAACCTTCAGAATGGGAGAAGATTTTTGCAGGTTATGCTTCCAACAAAGGTCTGATAACTAGAATCCACAGAGAACTCAAATTAATCAATAAAAAAAAGAATAAATAACCCTATTTCTATGTGGGCAAGAGACTTGAACAGAAACTTCTCTGATGAAGACAGGTTCATGGGCTATAAACACAATAGTTTCATCTTAATTTTTTTTATACTTTTTCTTTTGTCGAGACAGAGTCTCACTTTATCGCCCTTGGTAGAGTGCTGTGGTGTCACACAGCTCACAGCAACTTTACACTTTTTCTTATGCCTACTACTACTAAATTAATACACTGCAAGATTCTTCCCAATATAATTTTGTCAGGCCACTAGTCCCTCTGCCAACAATTCCTCCTGAGTAAGTCCAACTGCAAGATTAAAGCATCAAGTCATGCACTATGATATGATGTGATTCAACGTTGGGCTCTTTGGAGTATTTCTTGTCCTATGTACTCTTGCCAGAAAAAAGCCAGTACAGCTTCAGCCATCTCATGTTCCTGTCAATCTTTAAGGTGGGAAGAGTACTTTTTCCTACTGACAAGTCCAATTTTGCAAAGTCACTGCTTAAATGTCACAATTCATGGCATAGCTGTTAATGAAACAGGGGAGCACCCCCAGAGCCCCGATGAGGGGTGATTTGGTCATACAAGGTTCAAATGAAAGCAGACCTGAAATTCCGCCTCCCGAAAGGGCCTCAGAATCTCAGAGCAAACGAAAGGGTGGCTATGAAAAGAGGAAGACCTGTTACAAATGAGATAAGTTACATGAAATAGAAGACCCTGTAAACACCAATACACCCTGAAATGCTAATTAACTCTACTGAAGACCTATTCATTTTACAGTTGACCAGGGCTTAGAAGGTTTCCTTGTAACATTCACACAGAGATTAAGAATTTAAGCATGTGCCATGGCCTCTGTCATTTAATTTTGGTAATGTTCTATGATTAGTAACAGCTTTAAATATCTCCTGTCCCCAAGGTATGCCCCTTCCTGTGCTGCTATACTTTTACAAAGATGCAGGAACTATCCCAACCACATCCTATAGAGATCAGTGTTTTTCAACATTTTTTATCTCCCGGCACACTTTAACCTATCTTCCATGGCACATTTAAATTATGTTGATCAAAAAAGCAAAAAAAAGAATTCACCTTCTGTGCTTTGAACTTCTTTGCTTTTTGTTTTGTTTTCTTTTGGTTTTGAGACAGAGTCTTACTTTGTCACCCTCAGTAGAGTACCATGGCGTCATAGCTCACAGCAACTTCAAACTCTTAGGCTCAAGTGATTCTCTTGTCTCAGCCTTCCAAGTAGCTGAGACTACAGATGCCCGCCACAATGCCTGGCTAGTATTTAGGGATGGGGTCTCGCTCTTATTCAGGGTGGTCTTGAACTCCTAAGCTTAAACAATCCACCCACCTCAGCCTCCCAGACTTCTGGGATTACAGACATGAGCCACAGTGCCCACCCTTGCTTTGAACTTCTTTTGAAAATAATTTAATGATGTTTAAAAATTTTCACAGCACACCTAAGATCCTTTCATGGCATATCAGTTGAAAATCACCATTATAGACACTTTTATCAGCCTCCAACCAAAAATCACTGCCATGACAACACAGAACAAATGACTTTCAGAACAAGGCACTAAGATGATTTCAGATTTTTTAAAAAATACAAGTGGTACTTAAAAAGACAAAATGAATAGCAAAGTTAAAAGAAAAAATGAAATAGAAACCAGAAAGAATTTTAGAAGGAAATACATAATACAAATAAGGAATCTCAGATCAAGAGAAAATGACAGTTTTATGAAACTGAGAAGCTGGTAGGAATAAATCTTTGTCATATTTTGAATGTTAAAATTCTCTTCCAGTTTATTTCTACCACCCACTTGTGATATATCTGTTTTATTTCCATGTTGCCATGTGCCATGACTCAAAACACCCTTTCAATCATACTAAATCCTGGCATTCACTAAGCCCACCTGTTATGAACATTCAAGCCACTGTTAGATGCTTGAAGGCTAAACATTCCATGACTGTATTCTACGATTTACCCAGCTGATTAATATCTAGAACAGGAAAGAAGAGCAAATCAAATAAGCTTCTATCCATATATCTTTATTCTGAATACTGATAAATACTCAACTGCCTTGATCAGAGGTGTTATCATAATACTTCATGAGCTTGCTTTCTAGTATGAAACATCAAGACTAGTAGTATGTAACGAATCTTCATTTACCAAAGGACTATAATTAATACATTACTTTATTATGCATTGGTATTTTCAAACCCCAAAGAGGGGATAAACCTAGAATCCAAGGTCAAAGTTGAAAAGATTCATGAGTGGTTCTGCGTGGTTTGGTCAGTAGATCATCTACACTTAACATGGTGCGTGGCAATGAGAATATGAGCATGATATGAGGAAAGAGAAAGCAGTGACCTGGATGTCATTCAGGAAGTCTATATTTTGTTAGGCAAAAGAGTTGACTATTTTGATAGCAGGGGCAATCTAGGTTTCCCAATGACTGAAAGTACATAAAGTAAAACCTCACTTGGCCTCCCTCTGCCAAGATTCCTTAAGGTCCATTATTTGTCAGCCCATGCAGCATCTCAATCTGGATTCCACACAGGAGTACTTACGAGCAGACAGAGAAAGTGGGGGCCACAGTGATTCATGTCTGAGAGAGCAAGTATGAGAAACTTTCTATGAAAAGAGTGCTTCTGTTGTTACAGGACAGGCATTATTTTCTGAAAACTCAGTGGCAGGACCAGAGTGATGTTATTGGTATGTGGTCTGCCATTAAATTACTGCCACAAACGGTAATTTGTCTTCCCTGTTTGTAAATCTGTGCATGGTGAAGACAGATCATAGGCTCCCCCAAAAGTTGGAGAGGCGTGGAGGACCTAAAGATAAAATGGGTCAGATTTGTACATGTTCCCATCTTTGTGAAGACTGCATAATGACAGAGTTGGACGTGTTCGTAGATACCATCTAGCCCAAACCACCTGAAATACAGACGGGTGAGGTCCAGACATGGAGAGATAACTTGGTTTCCTGAATTAACAGTGGCTCCAGGTCTAGAACTTGGGTGTCTGGACTCCCAAGGCACTGTTTCTTGCACCGTATCAAGCTATTTACAGCAAAGGATCTTTACTCATGACAATGTACAATTTTGATTTTTAATGTGTTTTTTTTTTTTGAGACAGAGTTTCACTTTGTCACCCTCAGTAGAGTGCTGTGGTGTCACAGCTCACAGCAACCTCAAACTCTTGGACTCAAGAGATTCTCTTGCCTTAGCCTCCCTTGTAGCTGGGACTACAGGCACCTGCCACAATGCCCAGCTATTTTCTTTTTTAGTTTGTTTGTTTATTTAGCAGGCTGGGGCCAGGTTCTAATCCACCAAGCCCTGGTGCATGTGGCCGGTGCCCTAACCACTGAGCTACAAGTGCCGAGCCTAATTTTTTTTTTTGGGGGGGAGACAGAGTCTCACTTTGTCACCCTTGGTACAGTGCCACATCTCACATAGTTCACAGCAACCTCAAACTCTTGGGCTTAAGCTATTCTCTTGCCCCAGACTCCCAAGTAGCTGGGACTACATGCACTACCACAACACCTGGCTAGTTTTTAGAGACAAGGTCTTGCTCTGGCTCAGGCTGGTCTCAAACCTGTGAGCTCAGGTAATCTACCTGCTTTGGCCTCCCAGAGTGCTAGGATTACAGGCATGAGCCACCACGCCCGGTCCCTCGATTTTGATAGTCACCAATGGCTGCTAACCTGGGTCACAGCCCCTGAAACCAAGGAACAGTTATGTAACTTGTAGATAAAACACTTTGTAGATTTTCTCATACTACAACAAAAGTCTATTCAAAGAAACCATAAGCTGTGGCTGAGATAACTTGGAAGCTGTGGTTGATACAGAGCTGAGAGAGATAAGGACTAGTTTGGATGGGGAAGCAGAGTCTACCTAAAACAGCTGACACTTAAGGAACAAGAGTGAACGACTTCAAAGCTCTTTAAGTCAAGCAATATGTTCACCAGGCCAGACAGCAAGTGCACGAAAAAGAACAGAATGACAGGAACACAAAGTCCAGCAAGTAGAATGCAGGGAGTCTGTCTGCAGGTAGAGTAGCAGAAGCCACCAAAGGACATGCACCTAGAAAGATCTCATCATACCCACCTCAAAGCCTAGTCCTTCCTGCTCATTTTCAAGAAGTGCAATAATGAAAGAGAACAAACAGCTGAAGTATGCCCCTAGTATAAACAGGTAAGAAAGACCAGATTGTCTAAGATATACCACATGAGTGATTATTCTACCACGTTCAATGAAATCTGGATAGAATGATTTAGAATGGATCCTAATTATTTTTGAAGGCTTCTATGAAAAAAGTCAAGGCTTAATTGTATATGAGATTCACTGAACAATTAGCATTGTTAGTTCTAAGACTAATAATGTGAAATTTGTCCTGAGTTTAATTTAGGTATATCCATTTTATAAACTTTCAAGAGAATATACAGAAATGGCTAAGAGCATGTACTCTGGAGCCAGAATGTCTGGACTGGAATCCTGCCTCTCCCACTTTTTTGTATGACACGGGCAAGTGTCACTTCACTTCTCTGTGGCTCAATCTGCTCATCTGTAAAACGGGGATAACAAGAGTACCTATGCAATAGGGTCATTGTGATAAAGTATAATAGTAAATATTTGTAACATTTTAGAACAGTGGCTGGCTGGCACACAGTGAGCACTAGGTATTGTTTATTCAACTACCCTCTAAAAATGTGGCTGACTCAAGCAACAGATTCCTGCAAGTAATCTTTAACTTTACCAGTTCACAGCAGATATGTGGTAAACAGATAAGAGTTCAGGAACTTGGCCAAAAGCCCACCTATAAGGAACATGGGCCTGAGAATGATTGGAGCAGCAGAAAGCAAATACCAAAGTCCTAGAACTCGGTAATTGGCCTCTGGCAGCAGCACAGCCCAGGGGAGAGAGCTGGGTATATTCGACATGGGTAAGGAGGGTTTATGAACAGATGATGGAAACTTAGGGAGAACAAAGCTCAGATCTTTTGATCCTCTGGTGAAAGATCCAATAGGCTTAGGTCACCTGCTCAGTCTTAGGGTAAAGAAAGGTCTTCCCTACATTCTTCCTAGCACTCACCCAGTTAGCTCAGTGGATGATCAGACCTTTCCTAGCTAGAGTTAATAGATTTCCTAATAGAGCTGAGAGTTTGCCTATAAGCACTAATCAATAAGGCAGATCACCCTTATTCAAATCTTTAGCTTAAGTTGAAAAGAAAAGAGGCTATCTATATCCATCACACAGCTCCACACAGAATCCAAATTAGTTTTGTATTAGGTGAGTTAATTCTGAATAAATTCCAAGGACATGGATCTGAAAGACCCTATTTTTTTTTTTTTTTTAATTATTTTTTATTGAGTCATAACTGTGTACAATGATTCAAGCTTGGAGTACAGTGTGCGGGCTTCCCATACAATCGGAGATATTTTTATCCACCTGATTAATGTAACATTCATGATATTTTCTC
>CAUYRH010041467.1:0-11573 GCA_963574655.1 Perodicticus potto | reverse complement strand
AATTAGTTTTTTTCATTTTTTATTGGTGTGGCAATTGGTAAAATTCCCCGGTTTAAAACAAACCCTTTTATTTGTTTTTTTTTTTTTTTTTTTTTTTTTTTTTTTTTTTTTTTTGTTGCTCAACCCTGCAATTCCATTTAGTGTGCTGATACGAAATGAGGGTGTTGTGGATCACAGGAGCGGCAATTACAAATGATGGGGAAATATAAAGGGACAATTGGCCTGCCCAGGTGAATAATGTTGGCCTCAAAACCCCAGGGTTTCCATATCAATTAAAGACTCATGGTACCCTTTCAATTCATGGGAGTTCATCTCTGTCTTGGTTGGTCTGCGTGTGCTCATTCTCTTGTGATATTTTCTCTCTGTGTGTCTGTCTGTCTGTCTGTCTGTCTGTCTGTCTGTCTGTCTTTTGTATGTTTCCTGTACTTGAACCACAGATTTCTGGATGCCGGCAAGGGGAGAGGCCTCACTGACTGCAGGAAATGAAGTTTCTGTGTCTCTCCCAAATAGCAGATAGAATAGAAGAATGGTTGTTAGTGTAAAATACTCAGAGGAGACATCTTAATGTAGAGTGGCAACAAAGTCCACCAAATAATGCTCTGTCTCTGTGTGCTTATGGCAGCTACGGATGAAACAGTGAATGAATCAAAGCACTTGGAACTATTGGATGTTTTGTTGGAAATCTGGGTATAAACCATGTGTGCACCGAAAAGTGGAGGCCTTGGGTCCAACAGGAGCATAGTGTGCACTGAGACTGGCATTATGCCTGACATGGATAGCTTGGGGAGGTGAGGCAAAATTAAGGCCAAAGGACTGACCCTCTGTAGACTTTGCAAGTGGGGAACTGGGAGTCAAAGGCCTTTGGATAGGCATCATGCCTTGTTGGCAACCCCTAATTGCCCAGGAAGGAATAGCATGTGGACTGGCTCACAGGCCAGACATGACACAAGGAAAGGCATGAGAACCTTGGAAAAGCATGGGACCTTGTTCCTTTGGGTGGCTGTTCGTTGGCCCTTGGTTCCTAGCCTACATGCCAAGCATTTAGGCCAGCATTCCCTGTAGGTTTTGTGAAGAAGTGCAACTGTGCTGCTGCTGCTGAAAGGATTGGAGAGTGACAGGGTGAGTAAGGAAAAGGGCCCCTGGCTCTCTGTGTGTGGGAATATCGCCAAGGACAGCTGTAGGGAAGAGGCGGTTACTTGCTGAGGTAGTGTTCCCCATGCCTCCAGGTACAAGTGTGTCCTTATGTATGGGCATGCACATGGCCGAAAGTAGAGGTGGCGAGAGAGCAGCCAGGTTTAGAGGCACATGCCAGCATTGGGTACTGTGAGAGGGACCTCTGAGGATGAGGATCCCAGGCTCAGGCAGCATGGCATTCTTCCCAGGTGACTTGGAGCCAAGCATAGGCCTTCTACACTTCTTCTTCTGCTGTAAAGTCATGCCCTAATTGTGGCATATCATGGGATGACTGACTCCCATGTGAATGTGCTGATCAGAAGTCACTCTGGGAGGATTGGACATCCAGACTTAGTGTGAGGCCGGAAGGGGCCAGTGCAGGAAACAGTCTTCACGCTTACTGTGTATCTTGGGAAAGGGCAGCAGAGCATCTGGGAGAGAGAGCAAAGGGGCCACAAGGTTTACTCCTGGTGGGCTTTGTCCTTTGAGGGGTTGCCTCTCCCCCAGGAAGCCCCTTCCCCAAAACCCAGGTGAGCATTGTGATGTTAAAGGGTCAAGACTGCCAGAGCTCTAGGTGGTCACTTGGAAAAGAGGCCGAAGGAATTTGTCCCAGTCTCAATGAAAGACGAATATCTCCTTGGGAAATCATCATGCCACCTTCTCCCTCCTTCACCTGTGTTTCATTCCCACCCACAGCAGACAACTCTCTGATTCTCCCTCGGCCCCTTGAGCTCTCTGTATGTTGGTGTCTGTTTATACCACCACAGCTTGTATCCGTGTTTCTCCTTCTCCGGCAAGGCCACTTTGTGTAATATTCGCTTTCCACTCAGTCCTCTCTCTAGTTTTCCCTCTCTTTACAACCGAGCCCTTCCTATGTTACTGCCATTCTGACAGCCCTGTCATTCTGTGTTTCCCCCTTAACATACCTGTGTGTGTGCAGTCACTCTCACTTTGTCTCCCACCGTGCTGTCCACTTTCCATCTATTGCTGGGTCTGATGAAATACATCCACCTGTTCAAAACTTCCTGGCCCTTCATGCTGACTTTCTCACTTTCACATTTGTGTGCCCTTGACTGTATCAGTGCACTTCTGTCGACTGCCCTCCTATGGCTCTTGGCGATGTTCCCCGTAACATCAAGGTGCTATGACATCCTTCTACAATCACAGAGAGAAACTGTATGATCTCAGTTAAACAAGCTTTTGAAGTTGCCAGTTTGTCATGGGGATGCTCATGCTAGTAGTGCCATCTCTCTCACACTCGGGAAAAGGGAGTTGCTGTTGCAGGAACCTTGGGAGGATGTAGTTATTGCAAATTCCATATGGCATAGAGAAACTGAACAGGCTCCAGGTAGAAGAATCAGCACTCATGGTCAAAGCCAAATATGGTAAGCATACCCATCTTGTATCCTGCTGGGAGAAGCTGTCTCTCCTACTACTCTCTGTGTCCCTCTTTTCCTCTTCCTTCCTTTCTCTGCCACCATCCTTATTCTCTGCTTGTCTGGTCCTTGCTGACCTTTGCTTCTGCCTCTCTCACACTCCATCATCCACTGTCTGTGTGCCTGATGCCTGGCATGGGGACAGATCTGCTACCTCCAGCTTGTGCCTGGTCTAATCTCTAAAGCATGGGTTCTCTTTTGTGCCAGGTTTTGGATTCCTAAAATGGAACCTTCAGGATCTCCTGGGTGTCCAGAATTTCCACGATGAACTGTGAAATACCCCTTACATGGCCTCCTCCCACCTTCTATAAATAGAGGCATGCAGCTCTTTTTCAGAGCACACACAGAACAGAAGCTGTAGTATGTGTTTCCCTTATTGATCAGGACCGGTTTTTCTGCAAGGCAGATACAGGCGAGGGTGACACCATTGCTTCACAAGGAGCAACCCCATGTTGTCTGGAAATCCTCCTCTACCTTGCACATAACTCTTCTAGGGACTGGCACACAGGACTGTGCACACTAGCAACGAGGGATCCTGCTGTATGGCCCTCCGTGAGCCTTTATAACTAGCAACTTTGACCTATGTGCTGCCCTTTCCTGGCCTGAACCTGACCTTATACTACTGCTTTTTGTGGAGCTGAGTCCTCTTAGTATACTGAACCCTCGGGAAAGCCAGGGGGTTAAGAGGCAATCCTCAGGTTCATGAGATCCTGCTACGGATGAGACAGTGCTAGCAGCACTTGCTGGTTTACATTGTGAGAGGCTTTCCGTGTTCCCTGTGGCCTCGCGAGATATTATTGTGAGAGACCCAACAAGAGAGGCCAGGAGCAGATGTGCACTTGAAATGCTCACCAAGGCCCAAAAGCTCTTGACAGCATGCAGGAGTTGGGCAGGTGCTGGACTGGGACACGCTGCTTCCTGCTGTGCCGCCAGAGAGCGAACCTTCAGCATTAGTAGTGTGAACCCCTCAACTGTTGGCTTAAGTGCCAGACGTGGCAGGTCGAGGCACCACCCTAAGTCCACCAACCAATGGCGAAACTGAGCTCTCTCTATGTTGCTGATCTGTCTAGCCCAGCACCGCTTGTCTCCATGTTTCTCCTTCCCTTGCAACACAAAGTGGTGTATTTCTCTCTCTCCTCTCAGCCCTCTATTTACCCCCAGTCTTTCCCACCGAGCCCTTCCTCTCTTACTGCCCTTCTGACAGCCCTGTCACTGTGTGTTTCACCCTCAACATACCTCTCTGTGTCAAAGTCGCTTACTCCTTCACTCTCACTTTGTCTCCCACTGTGTCCTCTTCTTTCCATCTATTGTCTGGTCTGACAAAATACATCCACCTGTCTGAAGACTTCCTGTCCCTGCATGCTAACATTCACATCTGTGTGCCCTTCTCTCCGTCAGTGCGGTTATCCTATCTGATCTACTATGGTTCTTGGTACTGTTCCTTTAAACATAAGATATTCTGACATCCTTCCACAAACACAGAGAGAAACTTTTTTTATCTCAGTTATACTAGCTGTTTCAGTTGCTAGTTTGTCATGGGTATGCTCATGCTAGTACATCTTGTAAGCTTTGGGACATGCCCTACAATTTCCTCCATTCACAGTCAGGAAACGGGAGTTGTTGTTGGGAAACCCTGGGAGGATGCAGATATTAAAGATTCCATGGAGGATAGAGAAACTTGAGGGCTTGAGATAGAAGAATCAGCACTGATGGTCCGGGGATAGCCAGGGAGGTCACATTCTTTTTATATTGTTTTTTGTTTTTATGCTTTCATCCAGTACTTTATTTATTTATTTATTTATTTATTTACAGTTTTTGGCTAGGGCCAGGTTTGAACGCACCACCTCTTGGATATGGGGATGGGTGCCCTATTCCTTTGAGCCACAGGCGCCACCCAATCCCCTATTTTATTTGACAACCAGGGATGAGTACAAGTTTCTTGATGGCATGCACTTCATAAAGTGTTGATGTGAACTCCATTCTCAGTATCTTGCTTGTTATTTATCCACTTGTCATTGGGGTTATGTCTTCCCTTTTGTGTATATTTTTATCATATCACTCCCATGCTGTGTGTGATAATTATTCGTATACATTTCTATCCTTTCAATAGTGTGTAAGTCTCTTGAGAGTGGATAATCTTTTGATTTCTGATGTTGCCAGTAGCTTGGCAACATAGTGCCTACTGTGACATACTGAACAATTGTTTAAATGAATAAAGTGAATTAAGTGGAATTAATCGTTATTAATTTGAGAATGATTAAGATAATGATTCTTTTACTTATACATGTGTTTGTTTTCCACTTTTTGCCTTCACAAAATTACAAAGGCTTAAAATTTAATAACATCGACAATGTTTAAGATAATTACTAGAAACAAAATCCTCATAAAGAAGGAACAAAGATTAAGACATTCAGAAAAGAAATCATATGATTCCTGAAACAGAATATTGAGCAATAATAATGCAAAAAACGTAACATTCACTTTGTCCAATAAGAGTATGTCTATTATAGAATGCTTTGACTCTGAGGTTTGGAGGGCATTCAGCAGTTAACTTCTTTTTCTTATTTTTTCCCCTAAGTCTCAAAAAATAGACAAGTAATATTTATAAATAAAAGTAAAATATCATGGGTGGTGCCTATGGCTAGTGGGTAGGACAGTGGCCCCACATGCAGAGTATGGCAGGCCAGCCCTGGCCAGCTAAAACACCAAAAACAACTGCAAAAAAAAGTAAAACATCATTTCAAAAGATATATCATGCCCAATATTATGGAAAATAGAAAAAGAAGAAATGCTTCAAAATCATTCTACTTCATCTGGATACATTTTATATTAAAATTGGAAAACATATATCATTCTAAAGGGAAATTACAAACATATTTCACTTATAAAAGAGGATGCAATATCCTAAACAACATATTAGCTAGTTGACTTAAAAATAAATGTTAAAGGAATTTACTTTGGTCAAAATTAAATCCTAATTTATGTGAGAATTAGTCACTATTTTCTTTTCTTTTCTTTTTGTTTCTGTTCTTTCCCTCACCCCCTCCCTCCTTCTCTGTCTGTTCTCCCCAACTACCATGCACCATTGTGTCATTAATTGTCATTAATTGTCCTCATTTCAAAGTTGAATACATAGGATGCATACTTCTCCATTCCTGTAATGCTTCAGTAAGAAAAATGTGTTCCCCCTCATCCAGGTTAATGGAAATGCTGCAAAATCTCCATTTTTTAATAGCTGAATAGCAGTCCATGGTTTACATATACCACAGCTTGCCAATCCATTCCTGGGTTGAAGGGCATTAGGCTGTTTCCACATTTTAGTGATTGTAAGTTGAGCTGTGATAAACAGTCTAGTACAAGTGTCTTTATAATAAAAGGTTTTTTCTTCTTTCTGGATAAATGCCCAGCAATGGGATTGCAGGATCAAAGGAGAGGTCTAGATTTAGCTCTTTGAGGTTCCTCCATGCTTCCTTCCTAAAAGGTTGTATTTGTTTGCAGTCCCACCAGCAGTGTAAAAGTGTTCATTTCTATCCAACATCCACATGAACATTTTCAGTTCTTAGATTTTGTGGTATGGACCAATCTTGCTGGAGTTAGATGATATCTCAGGGTGGTTTTTAATTTGCAATTCTCTAAGAATTAGGAATGCTCATCATCCTTAATTTTTTCAGGTGTTTGCTAGCCATTTGTCTGTCTTTTTTAGAGAATATTCTCTCACCTTCCCTTCTGATGTATGGGATTGTTGGATTTTTTTCTTGTGGATAAATTTAAGTGCTGTAGAAATCCTAGTGTTAAGCTTTTGTCTGATTCAAAATGGTCAAATATCCTTTCCCATTGGGTAAGTTGTCTATTTGATTTGGTTGTTGTCTCCTTGGCTGTACAGAAGCTTTTCTGTTTCATTAAATCCCATTTGTTTAATATTGTTGTTGTTGCTATTGCCATGGCAGTTTTCTTCATGAAGTTTTTCTCCAGGCTGATATCTTCCATTGTTTTTCCTATTCCTTCTTTGAGAATTTTTATCATTTCATGTGTAGTCGACTGCGGAACTTAACTGATCAGGGACACAGAGGAAAGTATTGTACACAGAATGATTGATCAAAGGGAGACTGGTGCTCTCTTAGGCACTTAGTGACAACCCACATTTTTTGGGTGTTTTTATACCCACTGATCAGATAAAAGTATAGAAATAGAAAAAGGAACGAACAATGATGAAACAGCAGAAGCTGCCATGAAAATTATTTGTTATATATATATATATGTATATATATATATATTTAATCTAAATTAAACATACTCTCAACATCAGGCTGCAAGCTTAACCAGAATAGTGTCTGGCTGTCTGTACTGTCTGATAGTTCCCCAAAACTTGAAGCTTGGCCATAAATAAAAAAGGGAAAAGGACAAAGCACCTCTTCCCATAACCTCTGAAAGTGCCCAACCCCCAGCTTCACCCTGCAAAGCCCTCCGGTTACTTCTTCCTGTGAACATGTCCACAGATAAACAAGTTTTTTCATCTTAGGGCAACGTTCCTTGGGGGCACCTGAGGCCATGTCACTTGCTTTGGTTGGGGTTCAGTACCCTTCCATTTCCCCCTGTTTATTTATTAGCTTGCACTGCTGTCATGGCCAAAAAGACAGCAGCATTCCTGTCACTGGTTCATTTAACTTGTATCAAATTTTTATTTATCATATAAAAAATAAACCCAATCAAGCAAAATAAGAACAGAGAGCCAGCAGAAGTTCCAAGCAAAGTACATATCTTATCAATAGGATTCAATTGAGCTATTCCTTCTGAAATTCCTTTCAGAATTTCATCTCCATTAAGTTTTTCCAATTTTTGTTCAAAAGTTGAGTATACTTGATGGTGTAATTCAATTGTATCAGCAGTCAAATTCTCATGATTTAACAAATGTTTTTTAACCTTACTCCATGGAAACAAAGTTTCTTTATAAAACACAGGGGTAACACAATAAGAAACATTCCAATCACATTTTAACTTTAACTGTTTCTCTAAACTATATCATTGATCATCTAATAAAATCACTGTTTGTTCTAAATCTGCTAATTCATTATATATCTCTGTATCAATTTGCTTCTGAGAAATCCATGTTTCTCAGCATCATTATGCCAATTAGGAACAATTTTTTCAGTCTTAATGGATTCAGTCAATGCTATTCCAGCTGCTGCTGGAGAGGCAGTGGCAGCTACAATCCCAAGGATGGCTGCTATCAGAAGACCAATAAATCTCTTCATCCTCCTCATCATTTGCTGGACAAGGTGGGCTAGGATGGAGATGGCAGGTGAACTCCTCCCATGGGGGCATCATATTCACCAGAAGCCAAACTCCTGTCCTGGCCCTGAGTAAAAAGATCCTATCTTGAGAAAAATCAATGTCAGTGGATATATTAAAACAAGTAATAACTTACAGCTTCCTGGGCAAATAATGTCACCAGTTTTCTCAATCCAATTGACCTCTCCAACCAGCCATACAAATGGTAGCTTAACACATGCTTGTATGAAATGTGCATCCCTCCATTTAAAATGGAACACATATTGGGGCTACTCCCCTGCTTCATTATCTTCATGTGTGTAAACTCCTTTCCATGTGTTTAGCCCCAAAATAGCCATGCCTACCTTTCATAAATCTGGCTGTGGAGGATATCCAACAATCCCAGGAGAAGGTGGTGAAAATCCATTCTTATTCTCTTTCAGAGAAATAAACAATATCTGTAAACTTTTTTTAATGTATTGAAATACTCATTTTTAACCCAGATTCTTCAGACACATATGCTTGAGGTCTCCAATCTTTTACAGGCCAAACTTTGTTTGTCTTAAGATATATACGGAATCACCTCGACATTTAGTCCAATGTATCCATTCATTAATATCCAAAGAAGTATGACGTTTACAACGAGGTAAATGAGACAAAGGTTTATGAGTAGTTGAAATAAATTTAGTAAATGTCATAGAAGTTAGTAAATAATAATCGAAAGTTCCATTTCTTAAGCTGACCCATTGTTGAGGTCCACATGCCACACAAGGAGGCTCAGGGCCTATGCAAATAGGAGGTCCAGAAACTCCAGTAGACTAATTGAATATTAAAGTGCCCTCTTCCCTTGGGTTTAAATGGACCTCTGTCATCATAAGGACCGGGGAGCCAGGAACTTTCATTAATATATATGGAGACAGATGGTTCATACCAAGACACTCCCCTTAGTAAAGGAGGGTTTGGCACCTAACCCCAATAAGTATAATTTTGGGCACTTACCTGTGTGCTCAATAATGCAAGTATGGCAAGAAACAAGGTCCTAGTGTTGAGAGGGTGATTGCTCATCCTTACTAAGGACCCTGTCTACTGGCATAGTTGCGAGAGCCCTCTCCATGTCACTCGGGTTGTTGGACTGCAGTTTCGTCAGATTCTCTGATTTTGAGGAACCAGGTGTTGAGGAGAAGCCAGATAAGTGCGTTGTTCCTCCAGGGTTAATGAGGACATCCTGGCTTTTCGGTTCCCGCTTCGAAGCATTTGTGCTCAGCTTCATGAGCAGAGTGTCATTTCTGAGTTTGATGACTTCGTCTGGTAGCCAGAATTCATTATTTCCTGAGGAGACATAAGCATACCCTCTTCCCCATCTAACAACTACCGCAGGAACCCATTCTCCTTTGACAACATCTTTATAATATATAGGTTGATTTATTGGAGTTGTAACTTCCTTAATCCATTGCTATGAAGCTGGTGTGTTAACTTCTGCATCTGAATTTTAAAAATTTAAAGTAACTATTCTGTTTCTGGATGTAATTATATCCTACTCCCCTTTTCTGTTTAAAAAAGCATTTCTTTTAATGTTCTATTTTGCCTTTCAGTAATAGCTTGTCCTGTACTATTACCAGGTATTCGCTTAGCCTGTTGATTTTTATATGCTTGAAAAAATTGTTGGCGCTTAGTAGAAATATATGCTGACCCAGTATCTGTTTTAATAGTTTCAGGTACTCCCATAACTGCAAAAGCTTCTAATAAGTGTGTAATTATTGCATCAGCTTTTTCTGATGTTAAAGCTGTGGCCCAAGAAAAATGAAAAAAAGTATCAATTGAATGATGAATAAATTTATTCTTACCAAATTCAGCATATTGAGTCACATCCATTTGCCATAATTCATTTTGTTTATTTCCTCTGGGATTTACTCCCAGTGGTAAATGAGGAGGTATTATGACTTGACATGTAGGACACGCTCTACTAATGCCTTTTGCTTCTCTCCATGTTATGGAGTATTTATGTTTAAGTGAGGAGACATTATTATGATGAAGAGTATGCATACAAGAGTATGAAGAGTATTCTCTTGTGCCTTTTGGACTATGCCAATCAAAGTATCAGTTGTGTCATGACCCATTTTTAAAGGACCAGGGAGATTTGTATGAGCTCTAATATGGGTTATATAAATTTGGGCTGTTCTATTTCTAATTAAATTCTGCAATTTATGAAATAAGGAAAACAAGTCGGTCCTATCATCAGAGAGTGTGGTGGTTTCAATATGTTGCACAGCATATGCAGAATAATTAGAGTCTGTTATTATATTTAATAAAGTATCATGAAAATCTTCTAATAGTAAAATGATGGCAAACAATTCAGCCTTTTGAAGAGATTTATAAGGGGATTGTAAGACTTTCTTAATAGTTCCACAGATATATCCAGCTCTGCCTTCTTTGTTAGCATCAGTAAAACAATTTTGAGCTCCAGTAATAGGAGGGGGAGAAATTACCCCAGGAAGAATCCATGATGCTTTCTTTAGAAATTGAATTCTTTTGTCCTGAGGGTAATGATTATCAATTTCCCCTACATAATCAATTAGAGCAATTTGCCAATCCTGAGGTAGGACAAACAGATCAGAAATTTGTTTATTAGTTAAAGGAACTATGATTTTTTCAGGGTCTTGACCTATAAGCTGTCTGAACCTGTGTCAACCCTTTATAATAATACAAGCAATTTTTTGAACATAAGGCTGTAGTTTTTTAGTGGCCTTATGTGGAAGGAAACACAATTCAATAAATGCAGTTTGTTGAACCAATAATCCCATAGGGGAATGTTCAGATGGAAAAATATATAAAATGAAATCTCTATTTTCAATAATTTTATCCAACCGGGCACTATGTACATGTTGCTCTAACAACTGTAACTCCTTTTCAGCCTTGGGGGTAATTGTTCTAGGGCTATTAAGGTCGGAGTCTCCCTCTAATAATGAAAATAAATGAGTCAAGGAATATGTAGGAAATCCTAAGGAGGGACGGACCCAATTAATATCTCCTAACAGTTTTTGAAAATCATTAAGAGTTTTTAAAGAATCTCTTCTAATCTGTACTTTTTGTGGAATTATCTTTTGAGCTGTCATTTTGTATCCTAGATAACTCCATGGGTCTGATTTTTGAATTTTCTCATTGGAAACATGGAGACCATATTCTTCAAATAAAATGCAAGCAAATTGAATTATATTATTTAAAACAGACTCATCTGAATGGGCAAACAAAATATCCATATAATGATAATAAATGCCATCTGGAAATTGTCGAGTTCATTTTTGTAATCGTTGCTGTACAAACATTTGACACAAGGTGGGGCTGTTTAGCATTCCTTATGGTAAAACCTGCCATCGAAATCTCCTGGTAGGGAAATTATGATTTAGACAGGGAATTGGAAAGCAAACTGATCCAAATCCTTCTCTATCAATAGGATATCAAAAAAACAGTCTTTTAAATCTATAACAATATGAAATTTTCTAGGAATTAAAGACGGATTAGGAATATCCAGCTGAAGTGGGCCCATCAGTTGGATGATTTTTTTTTTTTTTTTTTTTTTATTGAATCATATCTGTGTACAATAATTCAGTCATGGGGTACAGTGTACGGGCTTCAGATACAATCAGAGATATTTTCATCAACCTGATTGCGATAACATTCAAGAGACTTTCTCATTAC
>CAUYRH010041464.1:0-21294 GCA_963574655.1 Perodicticus potto | reverse complement strand
TGTAGAATATCAATGTCTTTATATAGTGATTAAGAAAATGCCATGAAGGCTATGTTTAACAGTTCGATGAAAATATTTCAGATTGTATATGAAGTCAGCACATTGTGCCCCATGATTGCACTAATGTACACATTTATGATTGAATAAAATTATTTAAAAAAGAAATAAAAACAAAAGAAAATACTAAGAACAAATCTATGCAAACAATTCAAAACTTATAAAAATTTAAACAAATCCTCAAAAGCTAAAAATTACTAAAACTCATCAAGATACAATAGGTATACTTTATAGCACTATAACTACTGAATAAATCGATTACATCATCTAAACTCTCTGAAAAAGAAATATTTAAACCCAGATTTTCTCCCAAATGTTTACCAAAAAATTAAGATCAATATACACAAAGTCTTCTAGAAAATAGAAGAAGGAACATTTTCTAACTTATTTTATGAGAATAATATTGATATTGAAGACAAGCAAAGAAAGTTGAAAAAAAGAAAAGAAATAAAAAGAAAACTACACAGCAAAACTCTTCATGAACATAGGTCCAAATAAGTTATCAAATATGATAAAATCTAGCAATATATTAAAGAATATATAATACGTAATTACCAAGTGGCGTTTATTTGGGGAATGCAAAGCTGACTCAATATTTGACAATCAACGCATTAAATCACATTAACAAACTAAATAATGATTGTCTCAATTAAAGTGGAACAAAATGAATTAAAAGCAGCATCATGAGTAAAGATGCCTCTCAGGAAATGAGACACAGAAAGGAACTGAACTCAAACTGATAAAGAGCATCTACGAACAACTTATTTCTATTTTCTGATGAGAAGGAAGTAATTTGTCAGCAAATAAGGAGTTTGTCAGATTCTTATTAAATGTAGAATATCAATATCTTCATATAGTGATTAAGAAAATGCCATGAAGGCTATGTTTAACAGTTCGACCAAAATATTTCAGATTGTATATGAAGTCAGCACATTGCGCCCCATGATTGCACTAATGTACACAATTATGATTTAATAAAATTATTTTTAAAAAGTACCAACATCCTACTTCTGAGTAGAAGTAAAGAGCTTTTAAAGGCAATGATTCTGATTAATCACATGTACTGTGAGATAAAGAACAAAGGACATTCCTCTACCCCTCTTCTCCACTGGCCTGAGGTTTCAGCTCTCAAAAAGGGTCAGGGGTTTTTCAAGAGACAGAAAACAATTTTTCCCCTGTTCAGGCCATTCCCTCTATTACATATTCCCCACTGTCAATATTTACCCTTCTATATCTATGGGAGGAGAGGTGTCATAGACATCAAGCTAGTTCCTGATGAATTGGGGTGATGTTTTAGATGGATGTTATATTATCAAGTGAAAAAGACATAATCAATAACCACAACCATGGGGATTGACCAAGGGAAATGGAGTGACACCTTGCACACAATGTCCAATACAAGGCTGGGTTAGAAAGAAACAGGGAACCTCTGAATGCAGAGCTATTAGTTGTACCCTAGTGGTGATCTGACAAAACACTTTCTGCAAATTCAGAAATCATGCATAAAAATTCTTGTACCAAACAAGATTTAAGATAATCCAGTCAGCAACTAGGCAGATCAACAGAACAGGTGATAGACGGGGAAAACCCTCACTAAGGCACTAAGGCATTGTAGCTCTATCCTATAGATCAATGTTTTTCTTTTCTTTTCTTTTCTTTCTTTCTTTTCTTTTCTTTTTTTTTTTTTTTTGCAGTTTTTGGCCGGGGCTGGGTTTGAACCCACCACCTCCAGCATATGGGGCTGGTGCCCTACTCCTTCGAGCCACAGGTGCCGCCCGATTAGTGTTTTTCAACCTTTTTCATCCGGCACATTTGACGTGTAGTTAAACTTCCATG
This sequence comes from Perodicticus potto, assembly GCA_963574655.1. Taxonomy (NCBI): domain Eukaryota; kingdom Metazoa; phylum Chordata; class Mammalia; order Primates; family Lorisidae; genus Perodicticus; species Perodicticus potto. The sequence goes on along the minus strand of CAUYRH010041464.1, from coordinate 19,401 downwards.
GCACACTTAAATTATGTTGATCAAAAAGAAAAAGAGTAAAATGAGGATATATTTACTGTGCAGTGAACTTCTTTGAAAAATAATTTAATTAATGATCTTTAAAAAATTTGCGGCACACCTAAGATCCTCTCATGGCACACCAGTGTGCAGCCGCACACCAGTTGAAAATCACAGCTATGGACAGACCAGATAACAAGGAAGGAGTTGCAAGAATGCCCACATTTTCATTTTTTATTTTCTTTTTCACCTAATCACCTAATGCTGGCCCTTTCACTGGGGGCTACACCTCTTTCCTTCAGTGTGATGTACTCAAGGTTTCACTTTTAATAATTTTAACAAGGGACGAGCAGTTAGAAGCACTTCATAGGGTCCCTTTCCAACTGGAGTAGGGTCTGAAAGAGAAAAACTCATATATAGTGATTAGTGCCTGGTCCACTCATTGGACACATTGTTTTATTCTATTTTATTTTACCTGTAGTTATTTTATCCTACTTACTTTGGAGTGCCCGGAAGGGTCTCACAACAGACCTACACATCATTACAGCATTAGCAAGAAGAAAACTATCTAAAGTAAGGCCATTTTGGCTAATGGGACACCCAGGATATACAGGGAGAATTTAAATTCCTCATACCAATAAATACAGATATACGCAGGATCTACATGCCAATAGTGATATTGTACAATTATGTACAATATGACACTCAGTTACATGTGAGTGACAGGATCCTGGGACTAGGGTGGCCTTTTAATTCTGCTGGACTGTGTTAGGGGATTTCAAAGGGCTCTCCTGCCCTATTTTATGTAGGCTTACCAGGGGATTTATAGAACTGACAATTGGGCAGATTTGCAAACAGCACACCATTTATCTAAAGTCCCAAGGAACAACAGGGTTCTATCATGTCTAGATCCCAGAGTTTGGACTTATGACAAAGCCCTTATATGGGGCACTTAAAGGGACAGATGTGGCTCCCCTGATTTGAACTACAGACTATCAAAATGTCTTTGGAAAACTAAAACAGGGTTTTATGACTATCCCTGCTTTGCCGTTTCCTGACTACCCAGAACTTTGGTTCCAATTGCATGAATACATAGATTGGGAACATGAAGCCCTGATGAATTTGATGGGACCTCACTTGAGAGGACCCATTTGCAACTAACTGCTTATATGTTTGGGGCGGTCAAAGGACAGAATGGTGACTTGCTACAAAGGGGGCCCAACATTTGGAGGGTACACCCTTTCAGTGATTGGCAGTTTCAGATATTTATGTTTGTATAGGTAGATACTTTATCAAGGTGGAGAGAGGACTGTCCCATCCCAAGAGAAAAAAAGAATGTGTAAGGTGACTGAAACCCCTCTGAAAGACCTCACTTGGAGAGGGGTTCCTACCATGAGCTTCCTAAGAGAGAGCCTTTGCCAAGTTCCTGCACATGCATGTAGATACCAGGGCAGAGCAGGAACAGGCCTCAGAAGATAATAAGATGACAGGTGGCAGTGACCCAGAGGCCAGGCAGATGGAGGATGCCATGCTAGTAATGAATGTCGCATGCAGGCAGCTGCAGAGGCAGATCAACAGTTCCTCCTCAAACAATCACCACTCCATGATGGTGACCATTGGGAGAAATCTTGCTACCCACCGTCTGTACCTGGATATGCTACACCGTTTCCTGTTGTTGCCCATGAACTTCGTAGAGTGAATTCCCAGTAGTAATCTGGTGAAACCTTTCCTCCATACAGAATGACAAGGGACCCTCCTTGTAGTGAAGATAACCCAGAAAGTAAACAAAGCCCTATCTCTAGAATGAAAACAATCTATCTTTTATATCAAACTTTATAGTAAAAGACTGAATGCCTTTGCTATTATTAATATATAAAGAAGAGGAGAGCTATGTTCACTTCTACTACTCCTATTTGACATGTTAGTGAAATTTTTACCAAAGGAATAGCAAGAGAAATAAATAACAAGCATATAAAAAGGAATGGAATATATAACATTGTGCCTATTCTCAAATGACTTGGTTGTTTATATATAAAATCTAAAGAAAACTACAAATATATTCTTAGAACAGATAACTTAGTTTTAAAGGCTAGAGGATGTATAGTCAACAGAAAAATATTTTTGTATAAACAATAGTTACAGTAGAATTTAAAATAACTAAAAAATGGAATTGAAATGTTCCTAACACAAAGAAATGATAAAGGCTTGATGTGATAGAAACCTCAATTATCCTGTTTTGATTAACACACTTTGTATGACTATACCAAAACATCACAAATACCCTTTAAATATATACAACTATTATGTATCCATAAAATTGAAAATATTTTTAAATTGAAGAAAACATGCTTCTAAATGCTACTTCACAGCTTCAAAACTGAATTACAAAAATATAAATCTAACAAAACACGTACAAGATCTGTAGGCAATCAAATCCTAAAGATATACTGCTGAAAAAAAATCAAAGAAAAACATAGTGAAAGGGGAGATAGACTGTCTTTATAGACAAAAATACTCAATATACTCAAAATATTAGTTCTCATCAAATATAGACCTAAAGCAATGCCAATCAAAATTCAGTAGTCATACTTAGAGATATAGAACATTAATTCAATAAATTTGTAGAAATCAAAGATGCTAGAATAGATGAAACACTTTTTAAATAATATTTATTTATGTATTTATTTATTTGCGAGAGAGTCTCACTCCGTCATCCTGGGTAGAATTCTGTGGCATCATAGCTTATAACAACCTCAAACTCTTGGGCTCAAGTGATCCCCTGTCCTCAGCCTCCCGAATAGACTCTAGGTGCCCGCCACAATGCCTGGCTAGTTTTTATTTCTGTTTTTAGTAGTGATGGGGTTTCACTTTTGCTCAGGCTGGTCTCCCACTCCTGAGTTCAGGTGATTCACCTGTCTTGGCCTCCCAGAGTGTTAGGGTTATAGGCATGAGGCGCTGTGCCCAGCCTAATAAATTTTAATTTTAGAGCAATTTTAGGTTTAGAGAAAAATTGATGAAAAATACTAAGTATTCCCACATTACCCGCTCACCATCCTGCACCAACTCCAGTAATCTTTCCTAATATTAACATCTTATATTAGTGTGGTATACTTCCTACAGTAGGTGAACCAGTATGAATATCCGATTATTTGCAAAAATCCACAGTTTACATTAAGATTTATTCTTTGTGTTATAAATCTAATGCTTTTGACAAATATATAATGGCCTGTGCCATTATCATAAAGAATAGTACCACTTTCCTAAAAATCTCCTGAGCTCTTCTTTTCATCCTATCTCCCTCCTGCCCTGGCAACCACTGATATTTTTATTGTATGTATTCTTTTTCATTTTCTAGAATGTCATAAAGTTGGAGTTGTTTCACTTAACAAAATTCTTTCAAGGTTTCTGAATGTCTTTATCATGGCTTAGTAACTCTTTTTTTTTTTTTTTTTTTTTTTTTTTTTATCACTGAACAGTATTCCAGTGTATGGAGTTAATAAAGTTTACGTATTCATCTTTATAGGATGTCTTGATTTCTACTACATTTTGAAAAATATGAGTAAAGCTACTACAAACACTGCATGCAGGTTTTGCACGGATGTGACATTTCAACCTAAGTGATAAACACCAAACTGTATGGTTGTCGGATCGTATGTCAGAAGCATGCTTGCTTTGGTAAGAAATTGTTAAGCTATCTTCCAAAGTGGTTGTACCACGTGCCTTCCCATGAGAATATATAAGCATTCCCATTGTTCCTCATCCTAACCAGCATTTGATGTTTTCGGTAATTTGGATTTTAGTCATTTCAATAGGCATGTAGTGGGACCCCAATGTTGTTTTAGTTTGCAATCCCCAATGATGTATGATGTTCAGCATCTTTACAAGTGTGTGAAAAGCTGCAGACTGGCAAGAAAATATTTGTAAATCAAATACCTAACAAATAAATTGTACCCAGAACATATAAAGGGTTCTGAAAATTCAAAAATTTTTAAAAGCACCTCAATTTAAAAAACATACAAAATACATCAATACACAATTCACTCAATTTGATAAACGGATATTTAATTGTTACATAATGTTTTTTTTTTTTTTTTTTGCAGTTTTTAGTCAGGGCCAAGTTTGAACCCACCACCTCTGTTATATGGTGCCAGTGCCCTACTCGCTTGAGCCACAGGTGCCGCCCTACATAAAATATTTTTATATCATTATCCATTAGAAAATTTCAATAAAAATGCATTATTCAAACAGAAAAAGTGATACATTAGACTTCCTCAATAATATAATATCATTCCTCTCCAGGGATTAGAGCAAGGAAAGGCTGGATATTGTCAGAGTCCCCAGTGTACTATAATGGCAAGTACCATAAGTTTTTTTAAATGTATTCTTATTTATTCCAGACAAAAATAGAGAGTAAATAGTAGAGTAAATATCTTATCTCTTCTATTGACCTGAGGATACCTCTCTTAGCTAAGGCTACCATCTCCCTGAGACTCCAGAAAAGGTAGCCAGAAAGGAGGAGAGGATTGGCTGCCTGACATCCATTCATGGTCCTCTCAAAGCCAAGTCGAAGAACAGGTTTCTATAAGGTTTATTTTTGTTGGTCGTGTTATCATTATGAGAGGTCCGTCTGCCCTTACCCTGACTCTTCTTCACCTTGATTCTTGGCAGGGACTTGGCATCCACCCTCTGCAGACTGAGGCTTCACCCCTTAGAAGAAGCCTCACCTCTCTCAGGCTACCAAGATGGAAGTTCAGATACACCAAATCACAGAATTCTACCTAGGGTTTCTCTAGGATTACTCCACAGGGAAGAATGGGGCTGGAGCCCTTTATATACTGAGAGGGCCACTCAGTCTTTCTTTTTAGTCACCACCTTGTAGAATAGGAGAGAAGAACTTTAGAGGTAAATTTGTCATTAAATACTTTGAGTAGGCAGAAAGAACAAACTCAAATCAATGATTTAAGCACCCATGTGAAAAACTTTAAAAATCAAAGTAAGTTGTACCCAAGGCAACAAGAAGGATGAGAGTAATATAGATAAGAGCAGAAATCAATGAAATTAAAATTAGAAAAACTGTGACTATCAATGGAAACAAATCTTGTTCTTTGAAAAATAATCCTCAAGTTGAAATATCCAATGTCAGTCTGAGAATTTAAAACAAACAAAAGGCTATGGAGAAGAAGTGACAAGAAAGATACCAAAAAGTGTAGGGAACTGTATTTTACACATCTGTTTTCAGAAATTATAAAAATAACAAGACCATATAATATAAGCATATTTTGGCAATACCAGATAACCAGGCAGCAAAACTGGAATTTAGTGTATTTGGTATAACAGGGTCCACAAAGATCAATGTCTGTGTAGGAGCAAGAGGAAGTTTGTGTTCTGTGTAAGGGCCTTGTAGTAGTGTTGATGGGAGGAAGCCCAGAACTCTGCGGTTGGATGTCAGGGCCCGGTATGCTGAGGGCACAGGGGAGATGGGAAGCTCACTGGAAATGACCCTGGTCTTAAGTTCTTCTGACTACTCAGCCATTCTCATGTCCATTGATTGAATTTCTATGAATGTACTCTGATTTTTGTAATTTTTGTTGCTAATCATGTTTGTAGGAGAGGAGGTAGAATCATATAGCATGTAGACTCTATGTACACAATGCTTTGCTGATGCAGCCTACCCTAACTTTTAGCCCAAGACCCACTCCTGATAGCCTCATATTTGTCACTGCCCATCAAGCAGGTTCACCTGGAAAACCACCTTAACTTCATTATCTACAGGGCCCATACAGACCTAATCTGCCATACCCTTCATCATTTCTACCTTTGTGCAAGTCACCGTGAACTTTTCCTCCTTTATCCTCAACGTCAACTAGGACCAGCTCCTACCTACTTGTCGATCTAGTTATCCAGCTTATCACAATGACCAATCTCCTAAAATTCTCTAGAATTGGTTTCCCTCTCACCTTCTCTCACACAGACTGAATTACTGAATTAAGTGCCTTGTCACTTACTTTTTGTTTGCTTGCTTGGCATTCTTGACTCATTGTATGTTCAATAAATGTTTGTAGTATGAATGAATGAACACATGAAAGAAGGAATAAATCTATAAAAATTCTGAAGAGTCATATTCAATGATTCCAAATATGGAGAATGCTCCTTCCTTAAACTTTCCGCTTTTATAAAAAACACCCAAACAACCACAACTGCCCATGTAACACTGAGATCAGTGTTATTGTGAAAGTCTTGTACTCAGGTCTACACACAATCTTGGATATGGAGAAGCTCTCAACAACATGCTACATGATGCTTCCTGCTCTGTACTCTAGTCATTGCTAATAGTTTAACAAAGTAGTGAGTTTTTCATCCTCCCTGCACATGTCTGCACCTTGGGTCAATCCACTATCCCAGACAATATCTAGTGACCATGTAGGCCAGAAGCACTCATAGCCACAAGGCACCCATTCTCCAGAGTGCCAATAGCCTAGAATCCAAAGGAGGCTGTCTAAGGGACAGGGCACCATCTTGACAACTTTTTGAGACAGATCCATTCCCAGCCCTTTACCTGGACAGTCACTGAGGTGATTAGTTCCAGGCATTCCCACTCTAATTCTTTCTCCTTGTGGCTGTACACTGCATTCCACTTCTCACTGTGTCCCTGCCTGTTTCAACTATTGGTCATCAGTCACCAACTATACTCACTCACATCACCTCTAACTCCACAGAGGAATTCCACTATGGGGGAAGCATAGCAGCCTTGACCAGCCATCACAATGGCACTAGGCCTGGGACACTGGCACGGGCACAATGGACCACCAAAATAGTCAAGAGATATAACTACCTAGAATGATGTGGGGGACAAAGCTGTGCTCTTCCCCAAAGGTGTGATTCTAAAGTCAGGTGTGGAGTTTTACCAGATCTATGGTACATTTCTACAGTTAACTTGCCTACTCAGACCACACTGAAAAATTCAGTTGGTAATAGTGATTTGGAGATTAATCAGACTTATTCACATAAGATGTTCTATAATACACACCATTATTCCTTCCACCAAGCACCATATTCCTAACCAACTCCCACAAAGGAATGCTTTGGATCAAGTCATTTATATGCTGATTCTTCCATTGAGTATTACCTCCTTAGTCTTTTTTTTTTTTTAACCTGTCCTGTAGGTCTTAGAGGGCATCTCACTATCTTTCTTATTGATGCTCCTAGACTCTACAATTCCATCTGAAGGGATTTGTCTTGCTTATCCTGGAATGCCCACTATTAATAAAGCACCCTAAAGAACAAAGGGTCAATTAATTTTTAGAGTATAAAAGGAGCCAGTGAGCAGGGACATTCATTTTTTAAGGTTTATTAAGATTTCTCCTGCTTTCTTGAGTAAGCCAAGCAAATATAAATTTAAGTATTTATTATTTTGAAGCAACAGACTGAATGGAATGAGTGAAACCAATAATAAATCACCCTTTATGTTTTTTTCCTTTTTTGACTGAACCCTTGTTTATTTTGTTTTTGGAAATTTTCACATTTCCAAGGAAATTCCTTTTCCAATAGCATGCTCTCTCATGCAGGATCACAAAAAAGATGAGAAGTTTCCCATTTTGTTTGCAATATCAAAATTCTTATTCTCAAACCTGAAAAAAATAAGTAAATGTGTGATCACTCTGATTCAAAAACTTTTTCTCTAAACCTAATCAAACTTTTTATTAATTGTTTGAGGAATCTCCATGCTATCATTCAATTTAGAAATCCCACTACTCAGTATCGACACAAAGGAAGTCATTTTATCAAAAAGGCACCTGAACTAGAATATTTATTGCAGCACAATTTACAATTGAAAAAACATGGAATCAACTTATGTGCCCATCAATTCATGAGTGGAGTAACAATTCACATGGAACTGGAGACGATAATCCTACGTAAAGTATCTAAAGAATGGAAAAGCAAACACCACATGTACTCATTATTAAATTGGAACTAACTGATGAGCACGCATGAGATTAGAGAGAAGTAAAAATTAACATAAATCAAGTATGGGGGATGGGATGGGTGAAAACCTACCTCATGGGTACAACAAACACTATCTGGGTAGTGGGGATACTTATAGCCATGACTCAAACAATACAGAAGTGATTTTTTTTTTAAATACATGTATTTTATTATTCTTCATTACATTATTCCCCCCCCCACCCGTCCGTGATAAGACAGAATTGATTTACAGAAAAGAATACAGAAAACACCAAAGCTCCTGGTAGTAGGAGAGATTTCAAGTAGGGAGAGAGAAGCTCTCTCTGTTCCTCTCCTGGTCTTTCCCCGTCTCCTCCTCTAGGCCTCTAGCCTCAGGGTATATATAGGTGTATGGGTTCCTTGACCAGGAAACGAATGAATGCAGTCCCTTCCACCGGGGGGAAGGTGAATGAGTGCATCAATGAATGGACACAGTCCATCCATGGAATTCAGGCCTAGGAAATTCACAAGAAACTGACCTAGGCATAGGAAATGGGGGTTCCACCTTTAGTCCCAAGTGTAAAGTGAAGGAGACACCAAGGCACAAGTGTCTCCTCAGCAGTTGTCCAGCCTTTTTGGCTATTGGAGCCTCTGGTGGGCGTTGTAGGTCCCCCTAGAATGTTTTCATTCTTAAACACCTCAATATTGTCAATAAAATAAAAGGTCTAGGTATCAACAGAAGGGTCTTAACACATTGCTGACCAGTCATGAGTTACCCAGTAACAGAGTTTCTGTGTAAAATTGCCAGTCACCAATATGTAAACATAGGAGCTGTTCCTGATTCATTTCTCCCAGTCTGAGTTCCCAGTTGTCCCAAATTCAGCCTCCTCATCTCTCAGCTGCTTATAATATAGAATCACTTAGCACCTCTAACATCTTGAGGGGGAGTGGCAGGGATTTGGAGATGTTCTTGAGAAGAATGGCAAGAGTTACTAACCACGTAACTCAGAGACCACTCAGCAGCCTAGATACGTGGATAGGAGAGTCCAGGGTTTGAGAGATTTGGCAGTGCTGGTGTGAAAGACTGATTTTGGCAGTCTCTCGAAGGTCATAGAAGTCTGTGAAGAGAAAGGTCTAAGGAGAGAGCGCGCTGGAAATAAGAAAATGGGACAGTCTTAGAGAATAAAAAGTTCATTTGAATTGGAATTATTCCAGCCCCATCAGGGAAGTCTGGAAGGGCAAGCCTCAGGCAAAGCCTACCTCGGTTTTCAGATAGGTAAAAGTTATGCTGTTTCACTGTACTTCAGCCACATCCTTCTTTCCCTTCACACTGGCCACGTTCGTGTCCCTCTCACCCTTCAAGTCACAGCTCAATCTGAGTCATGATAGGGCCTTTTCCAACTACCCAGACTAAAGTGGAAACCCTTTCCTCATTCTGAATCCCACTTCTGTGTTTTATTTCCCTAATCACCTCTATTGCTTCTTTTTTATCTGTTTACTTTCATGAGAATTTAGCTTCATTCTGTTCAATGAGTATTTGTTGAATGAATGTTTATAGTCCCTGGCCACAAAACTATACCAAGGGATTTATGGATCATTTTGTTTATATCAGAATAACATGAATTTATGTGACCAAATCAGTAATAGAAGAGTTGATCTGATATATTGGACTTTTAAGTACATTAAGTAATAATCAAATGAATTGATCACATGGTAGCCCTATTTAACCTTTAAAAAGTGAATAAGCAGGCCTGGTGCAGTGGTTCAAGCCTGTAATCTTAGCATTCTGGTGGGTGGGGTAGTGGAAGGATCCCGTAAACTCAGGGGTTCAAGACCAGCCTGAGCAAGACACCCTGTCTCTACAAAAAACTTAAAAGATTAGCTGGGCATGGTGGTGTGCGCCTGTAATCCCAGTTACTCAGGAGGCTGAGGCTGGAGGATCACTTGAGAACAGGAGTTTAAAGTTGCAATGAACTATGATGACACCAAACTCGAGCCAGGGTGAGATCTCATCTTACAAAAAAAAAAAAAAGTAAATAAATATGTATATATCACAGCACTATTATAATTACATTTTTATGAAAAAAAGTTTTTTTTGAGACAGTCACCCTTGGTAGAGTGCCATGGCATCACAGCTCACAGCAACCTCAAACACTTGGGCTTAAGCGATTCTCTTGCCTCAGCCCCCCAAGTAGCTGGGACTATAGGCGCCCACCACAATGCCAGGCTATGTTTTTGTTGTAGTTGTCATTGTTGTTTAGCAGACCCGGGCTGGGTTCGAACCTGCCACCTCCAGTGTATGTGGCTGGCGCCCTAGCTGCTGAGTTACAGTTTCCAAACCCATTTTTATGAAATGTTAATATCATTATAGAGCCCTTCTGCTCCAGACAAGTAATGAATAAAGATTTAAAAGAAGATAATCTTTCCCTTCCATGAGTTTACGTGTTAACGGAGAAGATTAAACACACTTATATGAGAAAAATATAACCAAAATGCCACTGAAGCAGAAGTGAAGTGCATTGCCCACCTCAGAATCCCTGATTCCCCAGCTGGTGGCTGTCCGTCCTCAGGTGTGCTACTTTTCCTTGAAGCACCAGCTTCTGCAACATTAAAATAAGGCTAGTAATGATTCAGGGCTCTTATAAAAATTAAATGAGGTAAAGAATATAAAGTGCTTAGCAAACACCAAACATATCTCAAAGATTCACAAAATGCATTGCTAGTTCTGACAGTTCCTAATTAAGGATTCCTTGATTTCATTAATTGCTATAATGTTCTCTCTTGAAGTTGAAAAAAATATTTTCTGGTATTTCCTCTGAAAATTACAACCTATTCCTATTTAACTAAATAGTTTGTTGGATGAAGAGTAACCTTCATCTGAACTTCATGATGTGTGCCTCAACAAATAAAAAAATTATTATTCATAAATTAATAGCATTGAATAAAAGGTTGTTATATGAGAATGAGCAGCTTTCTCAACTAACTTCTCATCAACCTAATTATAGGGAAAGCAGAGCTTTTATTAAAAATGGAGAAGGAGGCCAGGAACAGCGGCTCATACCTATGGTCGCAGCTACTTTGGAGAATGAGGCAGGAGGATCCCTTGACCCTCTCCCCTCCACTTGAGCTTAAAGTTGCAGTGAGCTATGATGATCTCTCTGTACTCTAGCCCAGACAACAGAGCCAGACCCTCTCTAGAAAAAAATAAAATAGAATTTTTAATGAAACTGGGAACCTTTACTAATCTGTGGAAATTTAACCATGAGAGTTTTGTCCATGAGAATTAAACTCACCAATCTGCAGAATGCCTACGTGTAATGCGATTTACCATTTACTTGCTTCTGGCACTATTCAAAAATACTGGTGCTATTCTTCCACAAGGTAACTATCCTTTGATCTATAAAATATGATCTTTAGTCATAAATGTTTAGGTCAGAAAGTCTTATAGAGCAAAATACTCTCCAAAATATGCTGGAATTGTGTCAGAATTTCCTAAAACTTGGATCATTGTTAGTGAACTTGAGCAAGATTTCTTCTTGGACATTTATAGCCATGTAGATTTTTATGTTTGCCAATTTAGTATTTGAAATATAAGGTCAAAAGATTGATATTTCTTGTTCATTGTACTGATATGTAAAATTACTAAAGAGATTTATCTAGTATATCCCACATTTCAGTCTCTTTTCTACTAACACATATCTGAAAAATAAAAATCAAAAAGTTCTAATTGTTCAAGGATGTAATTAAAATTCAACATTAGAAAACTTCTGAAAGAAGTTTGATAGGGACACAGTTGGCCTGGTTCTTATCTTATATACACACATGAAAAAACTTTGTCTATTTATTCTTCATTATAGTAAGGATATTAGAAAATGTAATGTGTGCTACAACTGCTAAAACTCTGGAACAACATGTGTAATCTGAAAAGTCAAAGATAATCTATTTCAGACATTATTCAACAGAAATGGCACATCAAAAAGCAGTAAAATATTATGAGATTTTTATTGCAAATAAGGTTCACATATATTTTTCAAAGGGAAGAGTTGGAAAAGTGAAAATCTTTAAAGTCTTCAAGATTAATTGTAAGATAGTCTGAGTTGGCCATGTCACAGAATAACAGAGGAATTGTATAACTTAATTATAGTCTGAATGTAAAAAACATATGCTATGGTTTTTAGAGACAGATTTTACTTTGGCTATTTATTCAGACAGTATTATATTCCTAACAATAACAATGTTTTACTTCATCATCCTGTTTGAATCAGGTTTAAACACACAGCTGCAGCATGTTGAATTTTTAAGAAGCAAAGTCAGTCCAGTTTCATGAGTTTGAGCTTTTTATTCCATATTTGAATTTATTTTTCCTGGAAAGGAAAAATAATTATAGCAGCACCTGGTATAGTGCCATGAACATAGTGGAGGCTTAATAAATATTTATCACTGTTGAAGTTAGAAGAAACCCTGGTTTGCACTCTGCATGATATGTTGGATTAAGACCATATTGCTTGCAAAAAGCACAAACACTGGGTGCAGCAACCGAATCTTAGACAATTTTTGAAAATGACTATCATGTAGGAGGCCTAATTTGCTACAGAAAGGATAAAATGTTACTTATGGTTAAGATGCATTGAAATCTAAAGAACTGTTTAGAATAGCAGCCTCTACAGAATGCTGGAAATTCTTATTCTTTTATTGTGGTCTGATTGACCTTGGCAGACGCGTCAAAAGAGAACCCTAGCTGTAGATCCCTGTAGGAGAGACAGAAGTAAGCCAAGATTGGTGGGGCAGGGCTAGCCCAATGGATAGGACTATAGGGGTGCCTTCAATTTCAGCATCTAAGTGGGTGCACCAACCCTAAATCTGAACCAGGTAAATGTTGATGGTCATCATCCCAAGCCAGCTGGGAGCATGGTACCAGGAATTGGTTATTTGGGAAATGTTATTATCCGATGGATGACAGTTTTATGTTTGGAATGGGAGGAGTTGTCTGGGTTGTAATAGGGCTTGAGTCAGTGAGCTGCAGAGGGGAGAACAATGGGATAAGATCCAGATCCCCCAAAGAGAAGAGGTTGGCAAGAATAGTCAGCTTTTTAGGCCCAGACAATTTGGCTGTAGTTCAGGGCTGGAATCCATTACCAGCAAAGAATGAAGTGCGAATGAAGAACAGAGGCAAGAGTCTAGAGACAGAGTGAGGTTAGGGTGAAAATCAAGGGGCTAAAGATTGGTAGCCAGGTAAATGTTTACACAGGGCTTATTCAATAGCAGGCTAAGGGCAATAGATGACTTCCAGACTCTGTGGATAAGAATGGAACTCCTGACATCCTGCCAAGCTGCAGTCTCATTTGAATAACAACTTGATTGTGCTATGTCTGTCTATAGGTTGATATCATGTGGTATCTCCTGATGGACATCGCTGTGCAAGACCCGTCAGTTTGGGGCATTAATTTTTTTTTTTTTACTTTGGAATAATGTTAAGCCCAAAAGTATATTAAAATGGATCACTCGCATATTAGAATGTCAGCTCTACAAAAGCAATCTTTGTATTTTTGTTCACTGAAGTATGTAATGTGCCTAGCTGGCACACATACTTAGTTAGCATTTAACAGGTATTTGTCGAATTAAAGAGTGAATTAATCAAATATTTTCTACCCATTGCCATGGGAGCTGCAAAATTTGGAGGCAACTTTCCTTTCCAGTTACATTATGTTAAAAATCATTATAATGATACTGAAATTCCAGATCAATAAAGTGAGAGATGTATCAAAGGGTTTTTCATGCCTTTATTCTATGAACTAATAAGACATTATTTTGCTTAATAAAAAGTATGAAAGTATGGGATTATGATGGTTAATTTTATGTGTCAATTTATAATTGGGCCACAGCATGCCAAGATATTTGCTCAAACATTATCCTGAGTGTTTCCACGAGAATATTTTTGGGTGCATTTAACAATGAAATTAGTTGACTAAGTGAAGCAAATTGCCCTCCCGCATGTGGATGGGCCTCACCCAATCAATTGAAGACCTGAATAGACCAAATAGGCTGACTGTCTCACCAATAAGAAAGAATTTCTCCTGGATGACTGCCTTTAATCTGGGACATAAGCGTTTTTGTTTTTTTCCTGCCTTTGAACTCTAATCGAAGCATCAACTCTTCCCGGGCCTGCCAAGAGTTGGACAGGAATTACACCACTGCAAATACAATGCTCTTTTGGATCTCTTGGATCTCGCCTCGCCATCTGCAGATCTTGGGACCTATTAGCCTCTATAATTGCATGGACTAATTTTTCATTGTATTTGCATGTATACATATACACACACATATATTCTATTCATTCTGTTTCTCTGGAGAACCTTTACTAACATAGGGAGTTGCAAAGTTGGTTAATTCAGAAACTCAGCAGCATCAAGGAACAGATTTTTGCTACTTTTTTTTTCTGCAACCTTTAGCATCCCAGCTTGCTAATTTATGCTGTTTATTTTCATGGCCCAAGTGGCTGCAGCAGCTCTAGACATCACTTCCTCACCTAGCCACTTCCAGAGTTAGAATAAAGTTACTGTTTCATCAACCACATTTCTTTTTAAGAGTAAGCCTTTCTGAGAAGCAACCTCAGCCAACTTCCCCTTATCTTTCATTGGCCAGAAGGATCACATGACTCTTCTTAAACAAGTCTCTGAAAAGCAAAGTTGAATTACCATGATTGACTAAGAGTGATCAGATTTATCCCCTTGAGACAGATTATCTGAGTCATTTTTCCCAATCCAATAGCTACAGAAATGGTGAACTGAACAAGTTTTAACAGCAGGAAACAAACAGGAAATGGACTTGCAAACAAACACCTTCTTGATACCTATCCTGTTTTTAGACCTTCATTTCTGTGCATGTGGGAATCTTTGAATTTTCTTAATCATCCTGAAACTTAAAACTGACTTTTCTCACTAAGAAATTAGGAACTGTAGGAGCCTAGATTCTATCGGCAAGAAAATCTCCACCTGACACTTCAGAACTGGAACACTTAACTCCCTCTCTTAGTCTATTCCTCCTGCTATAACAAAATACTGTAGACTGGGTAATTTAGAAATAACAGAAATTTATTGCTTACAGTTCTAGAGCCCGGAAGGTCCAAGATCAAGGTGCCAGCAGATTCTGTGTCTGGTGAGGCTTCTCTGCTTCATAGATGGCACCTTGTTGCTGCATCCTCACATAGAGGAAGGGACAAATTCTCTGTACCCACACGGTGGACGAGATGGAAGGATGGAAGGGAGAGGCCAATCTCTGAAGTCTTTATGTACGTGTATTAATTCCTTTCAGGAAGATGGAGCATTCATGACCTAATTACCTCCAGAGTCCCCACCTCCTAACACCACCATCTCAACATATGGAAACATATGATTAGGTTTCAACATATGGAATTTGAAGGTAACATATTCATTCAAACCACAGCACTCTCTGAGCACTCATCTGATTCCCTTCTTGGAAACTGACCTCAGCTGAAGAGCCCTCATTCATCAGATTGCAGTGGGAAGGGGGCAGGAGGTTGATCTATTCAGGAAAATAAAGGCACAGCCCCCTTTGCTTCAGTGCTGGGGCTACCCCAACTCCAGACCTTCCTGTAGCATTAGGTGAGGTATTTATCATGGCTATATTGTCATCCACTTTCTCCCTGTACCAATTCTGCTGTTTATTCCACTCTATTACAGCCCTAAGCCCTTATTCCCACCCCAGGTATAGCTCCCAAGAGCCTTCCTAAACAAACCTCCATATTCAAACCTTCTTCTCAGAGCCGATTTTCTGGGAAATCCAACCTGTTCAGTATTATCAGGTAACTGTTTAACCAGATGGAGGCCATGATCTGACCCCTTCTCCAGGGCACAAATTGCGGCTTGTCATGAAATATATTATAATTTTTATTTGCTTTTATTTGTGTATAAAAGTTCAAATTTAGGTTCAATTTTTTAAAAATATAACTATGGAATTGGATATTTTTTTTAAAGACACAAAATTCTGAAGAAATTCTTTAAGCAAAAGATTTGCAAATGTTACTGTTCTCCCTTTGTGCTCATATCATTCATAAAAGAACGTAACTATCCTTGTATGACTTGCTTCAAAAACAGTAAATGAAACAGATTAAATCCATCTGTTCCCATAGGAAGGAAAAATGATTACTAGGCAATGCGTTGGATCTCAAAAGATATCCCATAAATAACACCTATAACATATAAGGCACTGTCATAGGAATACAAAAGTGAAAAAGACATAATGCCTGTAGGAGTTTACACCTTAGTGGAGCAAACAGAGAAGTAGAAAGGTGCAGTGATTAATGCATGGGTGGAAAGGAACTGAGAGGACCCAGCATGTCAACTAATTCAGCCTAGGGATTAAGGGAGGCTTACCAGAAGTAACTCAATGGTGCTTAGCAGAAAGTATACTTTCAAGGAGAAAATGAGTTCCTGGGAGAAAGAGGAACATATGCATTAGCCCAGAGATAAGGAAGAATAGGACTTTTTCCAAAAAGTGAAAGTACTACCACTATTTCCAGATTTTAAAATAGTGCCTCACAAATACTGACTACTCAATACAAAGATATGCTGTGATGAAACCACAAATGAAGTGGTTACAATCAGTTGACATTTGAGTATAAGAAAGGAAAGTTGTGAGAGGTGATATTGGAAAGGCACACGGGAATCAGACCCTGAAGAATCTTCCTTATTTGTCAATGTAAAGACTTTGAACTTTATTCTGAAAGATATGAGAAATTAAAGAATTTAACCATGGTGGCTATTATTATATGACAGGCTTGCACAGAATAGATTATAGAGACATGATCAAGGACAGGGAGTTAGTAAGAGCTGTATTGGGGACTTAAGAGAGGGTGGCAGAAATGAAAAAGTTAAAATAAATAAGCACTATGAACAAGATTTGGGTAACAGTTTAAATATAGGCCCTTGGTGATAAACATATCACTGGCTTTGAGAATCATTAAGAAGTTTTTTGACCATTTTGTGCCCACCATGCAATGTGAGTTGTGGTTATCAGGACAACACTAGTTATCCTAGTAGAATCTATCTTTGAAAGAAAACATTTTACAAAGTTACTAAACCCCAATATTATCAATACCATATCTTGCCTGTTTTCTCTCAGTTCTAATTTCTTCCATTTCCATGATAATCCATGTAATAAAGGTAAAAGAAAGGTTTCTGATGTGTGTATTTTTTCAGAATTCTTGTTTGATTATTTTACATTTCAAAAGGCAGTTCTTGCCATCTAGTTTAAATTATTTGAAGATATTAAACATTAACATTACCAACGAGGAAATATATATTCTGTACATTTCCCAATCTATAGTCTTCCTCAGGGAAACTGTAGCTGGACCCAAGAAAAGATACTTCTAGACCTTAGTGATGTCCCTAAGAGTGATAACGCTGGGATGTATGAAAGCAACAGGAAGGCCAGGCTGGCCACTCTTTTGCCACCTTAAGGAGATGATTTCAGAGAGCAAAGAGAGCTGGGAGGGGAAAGATAAAAAGCTTTGTTATTGGCCAGGCACAGTGGCTCACACCTGTAATCCTAGCACCTAGGTTGTTTTTCTATTTTTAGTAGAGATAGGGTTTCACTCTTGGTCAGGCTGGTCTCTAACTCCTGAGCTCAAGCAATCTATTGGCACTGGCCTCTCAGAGTGTTAGGATTACAGGCCTGATGGGATCTTTGTATTCTTTAATCATCACCTCCCCCATTTCATCCTCCTTCCATCCCCGTGGCAATCACCATTCTACTCTCTGCTTCTGTGAGTTTGATTATTTGAGATTCTATAGGTATAAGTGAGGTCATATGTATTTGTCTTTCTGTGTCTGGCTTATTTCATTTTTCATAATGCTCTCTAGGGCATTTGTTACAAATGGCAAGATATCCTTCTTTTTTCAAAGAAGAGTAATATTCCATTGTGTATGTATATATACACCTCATTTTCTTTATCCAGTCATCTGTAATTGGACATTTAAGTTAGTAACAATGCCCTGAACAACCTATGGGTCAAAGAAGAAATCAAAACAGAAGTAAAAAAATACCTTGACACAAATGAAAATGAAAACGCAACATATCAAAACTTATAGCAAAAAGCAGTTCTAAGAGGGAAGTTTATAGGGAAAACTGCCTACATCAAAAAGAATGAAAAATCACAAATAAACAACCTAAATTTTACAACTCAAGGAACTAGAAAAAGACCAACCAGACCCCAAATTAATAGAAGAGAGGAAATAATAAATATTAGAACAAAAATAAACGAAATAGCCACTAGAAAAACAGTAGACGGGCAGCACCTGTGGTTCAAAGGAGTAGGACGCTGGCCCCATATGCCAGAGGTGGCAGGTTCAAACCCAGCCCCGGACAAAAACTGCAAAAAAAAAAAAGAAAGAAAAAAAGATCAACAGTAGAAAAGATCAACAAAACTAAAAGTCATTTATCTTTTGAAAAAGTAAACAAATCAACAAACTTTTCACTAGACTAACCAGGGGAAAAAAAAGAAGACTCAAATAAATAAAATCATAAATGAAAGAGAAAACACTGAAATTGATATCACAGAAATACAAAGGATCCTAAGAGACTACCACAAAGAATTACATGCCAACAAATTGGGTAACCTAGAAAAAACGGATAAATTCCTAGAAACATACAACCTACCAAAACTGAATTTTACAGAATAGAAAATATGAATGGACCAATAATGAATGAGGAAATTGAAGCAGTAATCAAAAACTTTCCAACAAAGAAAAGTCCTAGATGACTTTACTGGTATTATTATAATGCCAGTCCTTCTCAAATTCTTCCACAAAATTAAAGCTGAAGGAATAATTCCAAATTCATTTTCCAGCATTACCCTGATATCAAAGCCAAATAAGGATATTACAAGAGAAGGAAATTACAAGCCAATACGCCTGATAAACATAGATGCAAAAAGCCCCAACATAAAAACAATAGCAACCACGTCAACTTTTGTTCTGGTGTTCTTTTCCTATTGTCAAGATTGCAAAGGTCCCTCCAGTGTTTACCACACCACTGGCTGTGTGCTCCTGTAGAAATCACACCCACAAAGAGGTCTGAATCTCAGCCTCTGGGCCTCCTACAGAGTTTCCAGATTTCTTCCTTATTCACTTTTTCCGCAATCCTGAGAGTAGTAGTTGCTTACCTCGGAGTTCCTTTTTAGTTGTTAGTGTATCTTTTACTTAGTTTATAATTATCTTAGTTCCCAATTATTTTCCCTATTCAAATTAGTAGTGTGGTTATTTTTGTTCACTAATGCAATAGTCAATATTTTGTCTTTGGCTTGGTGCCTGTGGCTCAACGGGCTAAGGCGCCAGCCACGTACACCTGAGCTGGCGGGTTCGAATCCAGCCTGGGCCCGCCAAACAACAATGACGGCTGCAACCAAAAAATGGCCAGGCGTTGTGGCGGGCGCCTGTAGTCCCA
>CAUYRH010041463.1:0-30736 GCA_963574655.1 Perodicticus potto | reverse complement strand
CTTACTACTAGCCACAACACCAGATAAATCCACGACTGCTCCATGGTGCCGCCCGCGGGGGGGGGGGGCCCCCCCCCAATAAGGAAATGAAGAATAATAAAATACATGTATTTAAAAAAAATAAATAAATACATCTTCAGAGAAAAAAATAAATAATAAATAAACAAATAAAAACAAAACAAAAAAAAAAGTTCTCCTAGTAAGCACAAGAAGAGACGCGGACACACAGAGCATGTCAGAAAGGGTGGGAGTCAGCCAGGACCCCGCACATGGCACACCTGATTCATGCGGACTGGCAAGTGGGAACCACTGACCATCCCAGGGCGAGACGGCCGGCTGGGAGCCACGCACAGTGCGCCTTCCTGTGGTGCTGTGCTCAAGGAGCAGGAGAAAGCATTTTAACTTATAAATAACTGAAATATGTTGGTAACTCCCCTTTATAACAATATATTTTCTCCAATTTCAATATCAGGTGTATCCAGATCAAGTAGAATGATTTTGAAATATTTCTTCTTTTTCTATTGTCTGTAAGATTTGGCATGATCTGTTTTTTGAAACTCTTTTACTTTTATTTATATAATATTAGTTGTCTATTTTTTGAGACTTTAGGAAAAAAAAATAAGTTAACTGATGACTTCACACTGAGCCTCAGAGTCAAAGCATTCTATAATAGACATACTCTTATTTGACAATGTGAACGTTACTTTCTTGGCATTATTATTATTAATATTGCTTAATATTTTGATGAAGTAATCGTCTTTTCTTTTCTGAATGTATTTATCTTCGTTCATTCTTTACGTGGTTTTTGTTTCTAGTCCTTACCTTAAACATTGTTATTGTTAAATTTTAAGCCTTTTAAATTCTGTGAAGGCAAAAAGTGGAAACCTAATAAACACATGCCTATGTAAAAATAAAAAAAAAAAAATAAGTGAAATAACACGGAAACCAGTACATGTACACAGTGGAGTAAGTATTATGTTGGATTTACACGAAATTTTTCAACTAAAATTGAACTTCATCTTCAGCCAGTGACAGAGCTTGCTTATTACCCTTGTAACAAAACATAGTTTGGAATGGAAAATGCTAAAAGACAATGAGGACAGATTTAATTCAGTATTAAATGGAATTCTATCATGGGGATGAAGACGCCAAAAATAGTAAAAGTAATTTTGATATACTATGTAATTATAGTAATAATTATCATCTTAGAATCATGGCTGTTTCAGTTTAAGAAATACAATGCCCTCGTATTCATTTGAAATTAAAAGAAGAATACTCACAAAAGGAGAACAGGTTCATCTCTGAAATGAAAACAAGGCAAAAAGCTCCTGGCCATACATAAAAATTTTAAGTTGGACTAGGAGTCTGTACATTTTTTTCTATAAAAGACCTGATAATAAACATGAATTTAGGCCTTGCGGGCCATAATGTCTTTGTCAAACTATCCGGGTCTCCCACGAGCAGCCCAGCAGCGGGCCGCTCGCTGACACGTGAGCCGCACAGGCACCAGCCAGAGTTGGCTTCGATTACACAGATTCATCCCATTAGAGGATATCCAAATGACATCAGAGTTTCCAATTATCAGACCATCAATCATGGTCTCAGCATTCCTCAGTACAAGGCTGTTGTATTAATTAAAATAAATTTCTTAGTGTTTATTTACAAAATCTTATGAAGAGAAGTAAGGTGCGGGTAACAGTCCTTACAACTGGGAACAGCACAGCTTTGCCCGTGTGGTCTGACTGCTCCATCAGGAGTAACACCCGCGTGTCTGTTCACACAGTGAAGCCCCAGTCAGACGTCACGTAAGCTTCACACGTATCTGAGGGTAACGACCAGCACGTGCACGGCCTCCTCACCTCGTTGATGCTGACCTCCGCCTCTACATACTGCAGGCCTTTCTGGATGATGGAAATGAGTGCAGCAGGCGGGACGAGGGCTCCGTTGATGTTGGACTGACTGATATGGCTTTCTATACCAAAGGTAAACGCTGAGTGAGAAAATCCTAAGAGCAAAAGAAAAGGTATGAGAATTTACTTTCCTAAAGGCAACGTGCTAAATGACAAACACAAAAAATATCTCTGTAATCTTTCAAAATTACATCCCAGCTGCTAGAAATCCCAACTGGTAGCTAGGGTCAAGTATGTTTTTAAACAAAAGAAGTATCAAAATCTACTTGTTGGCTTTTATAATATATTCCTTTTCGCTTAATGATTAAATGTTCTGTTTAAAATTTACTCGATTACATGGCTTCAAATTTTCTAAAATGCAGCAGTGATAACCTACCTTTCCACACCAAAAAAAAATCAACTTAAAAGTTGAAAAAACCTTTGCTTCTCTCAAGATAATTGAGGCGAATACAGAATAAATGGCATTTAATATTTCTATAGTATATTTATATCTGTATGTACAAATTGTTAAACGTGCTTATAAATTTGTTGCAGCTTTTTCAAACCACGTAGGAAATAAAAGGCAAACTATAATAAAAAAGAGCTAAATTTGAGAAAGAAAACATTCTCATCTGTAGGTCCCATTTTATGTATGCCTTAAGTGCTTTTAAAAATATGAATACTTTGTCCCTTAATAACTCATCTAAATGAAATGTTCAGAAGTGAAAAGCAGGCCAATAAAAACCCAGCACACACTAACTCGTGAGGGGCACACTCACACCTCTGTCTCAACTGTACAGCCGGGCGCCGTGGCGGGCGCCTGTGGTCCCCGCTACTCGGGAGGCTGAGGCAAGAGAATCGCCTAAGCCCGGGAGCTGGAGGGTGCTGTGAGCTGAGACTCCACGGCGCTCTACCGAGGGCCATAGAGTGAGACTCTGTCTCTACAAAAAAAAAAAAAACACAACCAAACTCTGTCTCGACTGTACAAAACCAATCATGTGACCAAACATCTGTACCCTATAATATTCTGAAGTTTTTAAAAAGGCAAAAAAAATTCCAGTGTAGTTATTCACCAGCAATTATTTGTTTATTTGAAATATGTAAAACCATAAAAATCACATAAAAATCACTTTATATTGGCCTTTTTATTAAAGTCTATTCAAAATTCAAGACTAAAATTCTAGGACCCTGTTAAGCCTAAGGTTATTATCTTTACCAATATATTCATATTTTATCATTAAATATGAATTTCTATAATGTATTTTAAACAATTCAATTAAATTGCACATATACCATAGCATGTTAAACTTTCATGCTAAACAATCAAATAAACATAGGCTTCTTTAGGCTCTATAGAACCCACACAGCAGTTCTGTTGTCCAGGCTGCCCACACGAGTTTTTAGTGTTTAGCACGAGTCCTTTTTGCATTTTGTGTTTTTGCTCTTGATACTCCTGTAGCATCATGAACAATCTAATAAAATACTGTGGCTTCACAAGCAGTGTGGGGCTAGGAAACATTTTAATTGGTTAATTGATAGTCAAAGTATCCTTAAGCTGATTTTCCTCCCAAATCCCTAACTCTCTCTTTGAAGCACCAAACCATGTAACTACCCACAATGGAAAAGGTAAGACCTGAAAAAATGTTACCTTTAAGACCTTGATTTTAACCTCCCAATTTTGCCCAAAGGCAAGATCAAAATTAAATGCACTTATAATGCTCAGCTTGGGCGGCGCCTGCGGCTCAGTGAGTAGGGCACCGGCCCCATATACCAAGGGTGGCAAGTTCAAACCTGACCCTGGCCAAACCGCAACAACAACAAAAAAT
This sequence comes from Perodicticus potto, assembly GCA_963574655.1. Taxonomy (NCBI): domain Eukaryota; kingdom Metazoa; phylum Chordata; class Mammalia; order Primates; family Lorisidae; genus Perodicticus; species Perodicticus potto. The sequence goes on along the minus strand of CAUYRH010041463.1, from coordinate 27,021 downwards.
GCTCTGCTTAATCTGAACTCACAGAGATGACTAAAAATAAACACCATTTTGAATTCCCCCTAGAAGTAAACCCACATCTACTCAAATATGAGTAGGTTCTACATCACCAGGGTAGAAAGCTGAGGATAAGGACTGGAGAGGTTGGGGAGAAAGGGTGATGTATCACAGTGAAATGCTTAAACGGTAAGGTTGGAGATTGTTGTTTTCAATATCCCTCCCTAAATAAACTTGCAATAAATTGTACATAGTAAAAACATCCAAACAGCTAAGTAGTTTAGAAATTTAAGCAGACTTCGAGACAGAAGGTATCATTTATGAGGGGCCTACACCATGTGCTGAACTCCACGCACACCTGAAGGATCTTCCTAGTTCAGAATCTGATGGGAAAGCAGCCCCTAAGTAGGGAACAGGATACGAAGTCAGAGACGCTCTACTGCTGTGCTTTTTGTTTGTTTGTTTTTGAGACAGTCTCAACTCTGTCGCTTAGAGTGTTGTGGCATCGTAGATCACAGCAAACTCCCGCCTCAGCCTCCGGAGTAGCTGGGACTACAGGTGCCTGCCACAATGCCCGGCTACTTCTATTTTTAGTAGAAACAGGAGTCTTGCTCTCTTGCTCAGGCTGGTCTCAGAACTCCTAAGCGTGCAGGATTCTCCCGCAGCTTCCCAGAATGCTGGGATGACAGGTGAATCACTGCACCTCGCCCACTACTGCTCCTTTTGAACAATTAAAATGTGGTCAAGGAGGCGGCGCCTGTGCTCAAAGGAGTGGGACGCCAGCCCCATATGCCGGAGGTGGCAGGTTCAAACCCAGCCCCGGCCAGAAACTGCAAAAAATAAAAATAAAAATAAAATAAAAAGTGGTCAATGAGAACGCTAAGGCAGAGAATAAGCTCCTGTTTCCTGACAGAAAGTAAAAGATTACATCATTGTTCTATTGAAGTCAGAGCCTGCAAGGTGGTATATATGGTGCATGAACATTAACACACCTCATTAGTTATACTTGGTACCCAGGTTTTAAAATTCATTATTTGTGAACTCCATGATGTCTATACTCTCCCTTAATTAAGGGTGCAATTTAAGTAGTGAAACTTGAATTACATTCAGGCCCTGTTTAACTTACAGAGTTTAAGCTTAAAGTGATTAATACATCCAGGAATATCTAAGAGTTGAAGGTGAAACATGCCAATTTTGGGCTGGAATGTTGCATATATCCTGAATGTTTCTGTCAGACCAGGAGAAAAGCTATTACAGGTCTTACCTGCATGGAGCGGTATTGTCAAGGTGCTTAGAATGCTCTCAAACACAGACCAGACAACCCTGACCTTGTCAGACCACTTCGGAAGCACTTCTCACTAATGTTGTCATTGGAATTCTACACTTAAATATTCTGCTTAGATAAATGTTGAGTTCAATTTTACAATTTTATTTCTAGTTAAAGCATTATACAGTAGCTTAAAATCACTATGCCCACAACTATCTATCTTCTTCTTCCTCCCTCAAGCTTCTTTTTCTTTAGAAACTTCTGGCTTCATCTCATTACCCCTGAAAATCATCATCACACTAACTCCCACCTTTCCCTCGGCCCCTCAGATTTGACCATTCACCAAACTCTACCCCTCTATCCTCTCTGGACTCTCAGCACCGTCCCCTCATCCTATGCTTGGAGTATCCCTGCTCTGAGCTCTCTCCACCCCGGCTCAGTACACAGGCCGCAGTGCAGCAAGCACCCTGCCTATAAAGCAGACTGAGCATATCGTTTCTTACTTGATCCCCAGCCTTCATAGTGAAGGCCAGACTCCTAAGGATGGCACTGTTACGTTTTCAGTCTGGCCCCTACCTCTCCAGCCTCTTCTTTCCAATTCCACACACCTCATCTTGTTTCCACTACACATTAAATTCATGGCAAATTGCATGTACTATCTTGAATAAGCTGTGCCGTATCACACCTCTGAGTCTATGTGTCCCTATGCTCCTTTCTCCTACCTGAATGGAGGTGAAATCTTCCTTCACTCCCCCAGGGCTGCTATGTTTCTCCTACACTGACCCTGTGACTCCTACATGCATGGAACTTCCCACACTGGTTACCACCTGTATCTGACTACCAGCCTGGGCTTCCTGACCAAAGGGTTTATGTCCACTAATCCTTTAATTCAGGGAAACTCACCTTCCTTGACTTAACTACTAACCAATAAACATCTGTTAAACCTGAATGCAATGCTACTGTATGTATCCTGGTACATCAAACAATGTGACTCTAGAAAAAGCATGACTCAAGTCTTCCTTGAAAAATAATCTAAAACTTGAACCAGGTTTTTACCAGAAGATATTCCCATTTATCTGTAAATATGCAGGAAATACTTTATTAGGACCACTTTCATTTTACATAATAGGAAGCAAAAGGGATCGCTAACTTGTGAAATGTTAAAATCCTAAACAACTGCCTGAAACAGCAATGCTTTCCACCAGTAAACCAAAACTGATAGGTAACACCTTAAGCATTCACTAGGGTAGTCAAGACCGAGGAGGTAGAAGAATAAATTCCATGAGAAAAAGGGTAAAAATCATGAAATTCAGGGAATAGTCATTAGTAACAAAACAAGTGGTGGTGGTGTTACAAATGTGATCAAACCCCCTCTGCCTCGGTGGTGCTCTTTCCAGGGAGTGACTTCCCTTAGATCAGCGGTTCTCAAACTGTGGGTCCCAACTCCTTTCTAACAATGAAAGTACATTGAAAGTATGAAGAAGGCTGAGAACCACTGCCTTAGATGCTAGGACTGGGGCTGTGTGTCACAAGGGAGTTAGCGCTCCAGAGCCTGCCAGCACTACTTTGCAAACAGACAATACAGGAGAAAGGAAATGGACGCTAGATATCATGGTTGCGATAAAGGGTTGTCTAGGTAAGAGAAATCAAGGAAAAGGCAAAGCTTGGATATAATCACAACATAGTGCCCTGGTTTGGGGAAAAAATCTGATTTATCCGAAGTCCTATTGAAGCTTCAGGTCACAGAAGCTCATAAAATCACATTCCTATTTCCATAATCGCATGTTGCCTTGCCTCCATATTAATGTCCAACTCTGCACCACAGATCCAGATTTTAGAGAAGATAAGCGGGGTGGGGAGTGAGGCGTGTTTATAGAGGATCTGGGCTACGGAAGAGTCAGACCCAGCACTCTCGTTCTGGCTATACAATTCTGTGTCCCAACTTTGCCTTTAAATATAACTATGAACCTTTTACATAAATTATATCTTCTGAAATAATTTTAATAGCACATAACATTCAGCCAATAAATTAGCCAGACCATAGCTGGGGATTTGGACTTTTCCAGTGTTCACTACTTACATGTTCGCTCTCCACCTCAAATAGGTATGTATAGGCTTTTGCCGTGTTTAATTTTTTTTTCTCCTTAGGATAGATTCCTTCAAAAGCTGAAGGAAACATGAGCATTTTAAAAGAAGTTTTTGTGATTGCCAAATGTTTTCCAAAAAAAAAAAAAAGTGTAAATTCATAATGCCATCAGCAATTTACAGATGTTTCCTTATATCCTTGCTATGCTGACTAGTCCTAAACAAACAAACAAATAAATAAAAGGATACTAATTAAGATAGAACAAATTCTTGGTTTGGCAACTATTAAAAGGACCTTTGTCCTTTAATAAGTGTGTCAGTAGGAATGTGTAACAGGAATTTCTTATTGTCATTAAAAAATGAGTCATTTAGCTTATAAAAAAAAGGAGAAAAACTGATTTGGAAATATAGAAGTATTGCAATTATCAGGACTTATGAGAAATGTTGCTATTTATTGTTAATTAGTCACGTATACAACAACTGCATGTGTCAAATCAAAGCTATTCCCTATTTTAGTTGATTATAAAACCAAACTATATACGTATGTATACTTGTGTGGCTGGTCATCTACTCATAAAAATTAAAAGGAAGACTGGAGGTAGATCCATCTCCTCAACTCTCTTCATCCAAGTTCTTCATGGCTAATGACCCATCCCTAGGGGCCAGTTTAACCTGATTCCATTGAATACATGAATCAAGTCTGTTTATAAATGGGGCTGGGAGTTAAGTATATAGGCAGGATGGTTATCTAGCTCAGTTACCTTTATACAAATCAAGAGAAACCGTACTGTCACTTAACTGCTGATATTTTATTAACCATTATAGGTACTTATACAAAACTTAAAATGAAAAAAATGAATAAATGAGCTATATAGTGGCACAGGCCACTAATGTTATGCATAAACATTAAGGTAAGTTTATGCCTAATATGATTATGTTTTCTAAATTTAAAATATATATGTGTGTGTGTGTCTGTGTGTGTGTGCTTTCGACATGATCTCCTAAACATTAACATTTGAAGTAATCACTATATTAAGAAAAAGTGATATCCCTTAGAAAGGGTTAAGGGGAAAAATAGTGGAAGCAAACAGTGGAGGCAGGCAGGGTACATGCAAGATAAGATGATCTTTGTAAACCAAACATTTTAAGCCTACATATGTCATCACCTTCTCACAGGCTATATGCAAGATGAACCTCAATTCTAAAAGCATGAAGATTTTTTTTTAAAGTAATAGCATTCAGAATCACAATCTAGAAAATAAATAATCTAATAAGGACATTTTGCTTTTGAAATTTCTAGGTAGTCTTATAATCGTAAGATCAAACAGTTCATAGCTTCCAACAGTCAAGGCCATCACAGATGGAAAAGTTATGGCGCTCTTAACATGCAAGAGACGATAGCTGACTCTAATACTGACAATTCTCCCCCAAATCAAATACACAGTTTGATCAAAATAAAATGACATTTTCTTATAAATAAGCACCAAGAAAAACAGGGGCCAGAAAGTTCATAATTAATCACCAGGAACAATTTCTTCAGAGAAAACAAACCCAAACTGTGAATAACAGGAGTAGAAGGTGATACAAATGGCAATGAGGGTGGGGGAGGAGAAGGGGAATTGTCAAGCTCCAAAACAGGTTAGCTCTTCTAGGACCAACACTGTCTCAGGTTCTATTATATTCAACTTGGAGGGTAGTACCACTAAGTATTTACAGGTATATGGTTGCTAGATGAGTTATTAAGGCGATCAAATTAATGCCCAGGGGCAAAAACTAATTAAAGGAAGCATACTCAATCAAGTTGACCATTGCTTACAGTACTACACGTCAAATACACTCAATGTTCAAGCTTTCTAAAGACAAAATTCCTTTTAAAAGTTTCAACATCTAATAAAAACCCTACAATAAATATACCTTTTTCTTATTTAGTTATGAAGAGTCAGAAGGAGGGCTTATTTCAAACAGAGATGTCCATTAAACTTAATTGGAGGCTGAATATCACAGTGCTTGTTAAGAAGCAACAAATATTACAGATGAGGAACATGAATCTGAGAAGTTATGTAATTTAGAGGGAGGTAGACAACTTTTAATAATATTTTCTAGTACTGATAATGGTACAAAATATGTAAGACAAAAACAATTTAAGTGACTTTATTGCCCCAGGAGATGGATACCACAGTCCAGTCAACAATAAACACTTTGCAGAGAATAAATATTAAAAGTTCTCACTGAAAAACAGTATTTCTAAAGCACATATTTATCAAAACATAATAACACTTTCACGAGGTTGTTCTCCAGACTTCCTGACTGAGGGCCTTTAGATAATGAGACAGGCACAAGAAAACCTCACTTCCCCTCTGACAGCCTTCACAAACCCGCTCTCTGAATGTCTTTGCACAGACTCCTCCTTCCCTGCGTGTCCCCGTATCCAGCTCACACTCCGGCATATGGAAAGGAACACTATCAACGTTCCAATTTCTTCTGCATCTTTTGAAGAGAAATCGTTATGACCTAGAAGTAACTTCTATCATATTTCTTAGGTATTTCACAATTCGAACTAATTCTCAACAAGTATCCTCTGAAGGTTATGGTGATAAATATGCTAAATCCTAAAACAACATAGAAATTATACTATGTGATTCCAAACCACAATCTATTGCAAAAGTAGCCATATTTATATATGTAGGTGGAGGTCAGAACCAAGAAAGAGCCTTTGAAGTAGGTGGCAGGTATCCAGATGTAAAGCCACCACATGTACTTGTTATGGGTGAGATGCAGGGTTCTATGTGAACCCAGGGTGGGTTCACAGGACTATAAAATTCATAAACTCTCCCCCACCTCCTATTTCTAAAAGCAATTTCGAATGAATGTCTCAAAGCATCCTTTTGACATAAACATCCCTTATCATCCATCCCTCCTGAACTTTGTCCACGAACACAAGTGCCCCCACTTCAGGGGTACCTCCACGTCTCTGGGGGTAGACATTTCATGCTTTCTACTTTATCTTGTGTTATTTACTAACTGTAATCTTTCTTCAAGATATTGTGAACATGCCACATACCTGTTGTCAACTTTCTTGTCAAGTTCTAATTTTCCTATAATTAATAAAGACCGGTGGCTTTCGGACTTTATTAAGACTAGGAATCACTTGGGGCATTTGTAAAATGCAGATTCCTGGGCCCCCTCAGTGTTTGCTAAGAGATTCTTATGTAGGTGGTCAGAGGATCAAGCTTTAGAACTCTGGCATAGGTAATTCTTAAATTTATGACAAGTTGTAGTCCTAGAAAAACTGCCACAAGTCAAAATATCATCAGTTAAGTCTGATTTTTCCCCTATAAATTCTAATGTAAATGGGAAGTTACAATTTTTACCAAGGAACTGGTGTTCTAATTTTATATGTGACTTAACATCACCAGTACAATAAAACTTTCTAAAGAATACACAAAACACATCTAAGAATACAGTAAACAACTTTAAAGGACTTAATACGATACATCAGTCTACTATAAAAAGTTTTTTAAAATTCTTGTTTTACTTTTATTGCAACATAAAATAGCTTAAAACATGGAATTAACAAGGTTTTTTTTTTTTTTCCCCTGAGAATATAAGCAACTTTACTTTTGGTAGTATTTAATCACTGGATGCTCTTTCAGAAATTAACCCAGAATATTACTGTACTGCCCCCTTTTATTCAAAATATTTTCTTGTTGCAATATAAAATAAGCATCTGTGAACTTTTGAAACAGGAAAACTTACATACTAACTCCTCTCACCACGTCTTACCCTATTTCACCCCAGCACAGCCTGAGCCACAGGGCACGCTGCTAGCTATTCAAGTGTGTCTAGACTTTCAAAAACAGTACTGTCATATGGTTCAACCTATTTTAAATAGTTGCCTTTACAATAAACTCATAAGCCTTTACCACACTATTTCCTATTTACTGATCTTCTACAATGTCTTTTGCTTCACTGTCCTAAAGTTTCAAAGCTTTGGCCTACGAGATGGTCAAATTCAGAAGCAGAAAGCATAGTTTTTTACCCAATAAATTCTTTGCATTTTGATTCAAAGTACGATATAAAATGTCCAAACACAGGTTTATATGATTCTTATGTAACGATACTAAGTTTTTAGTTTATCAATCATTTTATCTTATTTGAAACATTCTCTGGAAATCCTCTTTTATATCTGCCTTCAATAACACTGTATCATTTTAAACAAACAAAACAAGGTCTATGCATTTCAAATCTTCATAACACATTATTCGCTCTTGTTTGGTCACTTTATTTATTTCTCTGTCTTTCCCACCCATGTTGTACATCATCTTCTCAGCTGTTCCATGCCAGAGAGATTAGGGTATTCGGGAAGAGAAAACCCAACCAAGAGAAAGGCTCACAAATGGAGGACGGCTGGGAGCATCTCAGCGAGCATCAGGATCTAATACGTAAGGCCACGTATGTAAGAAAGGAGAACGCCTGTGCCAGCCACGGAACACTGTGAATCAAGGGCTCAGTGCCCCACAAGATGAGACCTCTATTCTATCTCCTCTGTCAACCGTCATGTGCAATTTCAAAAATTACTTTTTTCTATACTGTACCCCCACCTCACTACTAAAAATATGATAATAACTTTATGGTACAATTTCTAAAATTTGATCTCTACACCCTGAGATCTTGGGTGATTTTCAACCACCCAATAATTTCATTTCATGTTAATAATCAGCACTTACCATTGCAATCAACTATTCACATCTTACGTCCCACCCATACCTAAATTTTTCTTCTACTTTTTTTTTTTTTTTTTTTGCTTAATCCAGCCACATTTTCCTTTGCAGCAATGCTTCAATTTTATGACTACACCTCTTTATCTAGAAAATTTAGATGACCACTGTTTAATACTACAAATGACTTTCAATGATTTATATTTATAATCACCCTCAATATATTAGTAAGAATTCAGGTCAAGGATACACTTAATCACTTGAGATACTACTTATGAAAGTAGTCTGAAAAAACTACTATTAATTTACCTTTTGAAATGCTAACTATAGTTAGGAACAACAACATTTAGTTGAGGGTTCTGGACAGACATTTCAAACTGCTGGTATCTAGGAGTTTATATGTTCCTAACTAAACACGTGCAATAATCTTACCTCATAACAAATGATAAAAATGGTTTTTGAAAAGCGAAAGCCAAACAGTTTGTTACAAATATTTGCCTGAGATGATCCCAACATATTTGAAAGAGTCAGAGAGTTAAACCATGCAGTAAAACATAGCTTTAAAATGGCAGTCCAGACATTAAGGAAACATACAAAGTTCAACAGTTTGGACTGATACAAATTTCAAATGCATAAAAGATTATTTTGAGGATATTAAAATAATTTGAGGCCTATTTATTTTATAAAAGTACTCACCTGACTCTTGCAAGTATCTATATACCAAGAAGTTGACCTCATCACTGCTTATACTCATCTTTATTCCCACTTAAACCATGAGGTCACAACACAGGATATAACCCTAAAAATAAAACAAAGTTAATTATTTTCTCAGTAAAATATTTTTAAACAAAACGTAAACAATATTGTTAAAACCATTTGATTTTATTAAATGATGTAAACTGAAGATTCTATATCGCCTAATAATCAACCCTAACAAATAAAGTTACTTCCAATAGTTAAGAAAATTATTACACAACCAAAACAAGGCCGGTGCTATTCTTTCGCAAGGTAACTTAGCAGCAAAAATGAATCAAAATTTTAAGAGGGCTTTGGCATAACATGTTAATGATTATATCAAATAGCATAAAAAGCTATTTCTTTTTTTCTCAACTGTTAAAAAAACAGTAAGTTTTAAAAAATCAAGAATATTAGTTCTTAGGAAAAGACTGATTTTAGACCATTGGATGGGGGAAAAACATGAGTCTTCCACTCTGGTTTTGCATGCAAAACAGAAGTCTCTGTTTTTTCAACATGTAATCTACAATGCTCAAATCTCAGAAGGCTCTAAGTAAGTGTGAGAAAAAGAGGTTGGACTACAGTTTCCAACACTCAAATGATATTCTCTATTCGACATAATTAAACTTTGGCTACCAAGGTGGAAAAGGAGGAGAACTGAGACATGACTTAAATATGACTAATTATACTCATCTGTTCTCATGCCACAGAAAGTTACTAAAGGAGGGGTCAAGGGCACTTTTCTATAATAAAGAGCTAAACAGTAAGTATTTCAGGCGTTACTAGCCATATAGTCTGTCACACAATTGAACTTGCCACGTGGTGCAAAAGCAGCAACACACATTACATAAACAGATTCAAATGTGGCTATGTTCCAATAAAACTTTATTTATGGAAACTAAAATTTGAATTTCATGATACAGTTGTTTCATTACTAATCTTTTAACATTTTTCCTCAAATGGTTAAAACTGTAAAAACCTTTCTTTACTTGTGATTCTTACCAAAAAAAGAACAGAGGGCTGGATCTGACCCACAGTCTATAGTTTGCTGATTCCTGTTTACAAAGGACATACTGACATCTCTTCAGTATAAAGGGATCTCTAACCCTGTGGACCTGTGCTGATTATCCTGCCACATCATGGAGCTCTTTATGATACAGAGTTAACAGTATACGGTACTTAAAAAATCATGAATTTACAAGCATTTGCGTAGGTTCGATGACACAGAAACGGCCAGTACCCTGAGTTGTGGGAAAAGTGGTACCTAAGTGCCCATCAAGCTCCTGCCTTCCAGAGGAAGACAGACAGACAGACACGGAGGTAATACGTATTAACGTTCCAGAGGACATGCACAGAAGCATCCTTTATGCCAGACAAGGGTGTGTGTGTGTGTGTGTGTGTGTGTGTCTGAGAACAGGGTGCTCTGGGAAAGAGGGCAGGGAGCAGGAGCAGCCCCGTGAGAGCGTCGGTGAGGGCTGGGTGAGCAGAGGTGAGCCCTGGGAGGCCTGAGATGCTGGTACAGACCACATTATAAGGGCCTTGAAGGCACAGCACTAAGAGAAAATGAATCCTGGTAAGTTTTTTGTAGAGCAAAGGGAAAAAACCTGACTTACATTTTTAAAACATCCCCTTGCTTCTGATATGAAGGATATACTGTGAGGAAACCAGACTGCAACCAAGTCAGAGAAGTTGCAATGATTCAGGAAAAGCCTAAAAGTCGGGCTGGCTCCGCAGAGCAAGGGCAGTGCTGGGATTCCCCAGGTACTGTAGAACTTCTACAGTGACCACCTCGCACCTCAAGCTGACCTCATTTTCACAGACTGAGATGACCACTAGTGCCCGTCAGAGCCCATCAGAGCAGTAGGCCTAGTTCCTTCTCCTGCCCACCTGTGTGTGGACCATTTTGTTACAGTCCCTTGGGGGCTCAGCTTACAGAGGTTCTATTGTGTTTGTCAACAGACTCAATGGCATTTGACTGCACTATTGGGTTGAAGAAAAGTACCAAAGGTTTCTTTGTGGATAACTGGATAGATGCTCCTATTTATTTACATGTGAAACCACAGAGGGAGAGTAAAAATGGCCTCCATGTAAAGAAACAGGTACCTCCTAAAAAATTACTTCACACAGTACCATTAATTTTATGTAAACTGAATGTTCAATTCTGTGTAATGAAATGATAAAGGTAAAGACTCCTTGGATGACTGCGGCCCAGGAAGTTCTCCGGTGAGTGTGTGGGAGGAGCCTGGCTCGGTGCTGCCCCCACTTTCAGGACTGCGGCCCTGTGCTCAGCACATGTAGCAGGTACCTGCCGATTCTGAAAGCATGCTGAACTGAATGCTCTCAAAAATAGAATTACCACCTCCACCCTTTATGAATTTATAAGAAATTAAGTCAAAATCTGACCCATCATGTGCCATGGGGAACAATAAGCAACTGTTTTTAGGGATGGGCTAGGTAGAATACGAGTGAGGCAGGCTGGTGAGTATTCTCTCCCCTAATACGTTACTCAGCGTGACTCAGACAGAGGAAGTGTCCAAGATACGAAGGTTCTCACAACGCCTGGTTCTGATAAGTGAAGAACATCAACGCCCCAACTTACAGTGGTGCTTCCATATCACCTAATGCATTCCAGGGCAAAAAATACACACACAAATTATTGTCTATAAAAATCCCTCCAATAAATACATATTTTTGGTGTTTCTTAAAGTCCTAACAAAGAATACTGGATAAGCAGAGCAAACAGCTATGAACGTGATGATTCAATTGTTCACACTGCTATTATCAGTTTTTGGTAATCAAAAATACATTTTTTTAAGGAAGAAGATGGTAAAGGTCCATTTCTAAAGAGTCTTAAAAGCCTATTTGCCAAAGAGCACAATTAGAGAAAATACCACCACTTCATCAGTGGGCTTCATATGGCTCTGCAGAACTCAAGCACGTAGCCGGTTTCTTTGTATAGCCGCTGTGAGTCCGCTAAGCTGTGTTACCTGCCTTATATGCAGACTTGATAATGGATACTTCAAAATCTCAGAGCATACACAAGAAGACTTAACACTTTATCTCCACTGGGGTATTTTTCAGAACAACTATCTTTAAGCTATGCCACAAACAAAAGTAAACATTCATCCTAGCCTTTGCCCTTCGCCTCCCTGGGGGAGAGTGTACTGTGCAGTAAAGGAGCTTATGGGCTAGTAAATAAAACTAACAGTTCCTAAACTCACAGATATCCTGTCTGATTCTACTTTCATAGTAAAACACTGAGTTCTAAAAAAATTCGTTATCTTTGTATTTTCCTATCCTAACTCCCTGACAAAGCTTTTGTACTCAGAAAAGTTTTTTATTTAAAACTCCAGTTATAGGTAATCATTTACTTTAATCCAGAGCTATATTAAAGTAGCCAAAAATCGAATACCAAATTATAGTCTTAATTAATAGTCAAGTGGTTATATTCAAAAGAACACCTAACATTTTAAATGTTCATTATGAAATATCACTTTATCGTATAGCTATATAGGCAACAATTTAGCAAACATTAATAGAAACACAGGACTCCACACAATTCAGATCTGACTCCTGGACTCAACTCAGGGTGTCCTGCCTCACCGTGCACACCCACTCCAGAGAGGTCACCACCCCCGGCTTCCTGCTCCACATGTGCAGTGATACTTTAGACTTTCTCCACCTCAATCAAGACAGATATATATTTTTTTTCTTTCTTTTTTTTTGGTACCTCTTTCTCCAAGTACCTTTTCTGATTCCGTTCCTGAAGTAAGCTAGGGCCCAACTATGATCCTAGATTCCATTATGTTAAATATAAATTAACAAAAAAAAAAAAAAAAGTAGAAGAGTTATGGACAGAGGAAAAAAAATAACAATTATCTTCTTAAATCTCCTACCTACAGCACACTACCAAGAGAGATGAAAACCCTTTGCATGACCTAAAGTTAAATGTATAATCAAAAGTATAGTACATTTTCTTTCTTTTGAGACAAGAGTCTCACTATGTCACCCTTGGTACAGTGCCGTAGCATCACAGCTCACAGCAACCTCAAACTCTTGGGCTTAAGCAATTTTCTTGCCTCAGCCTCCCAAGTAGCTGGAATTACAGGCACCCGCCACAACGCCGGGCTATTTTTTGTTGCAGTTGTCACTGTTGTTTAGTAGGCCCGGTTGGGGTTTGAACCTGCCATCTCCGGTGTATGTGGCCAGCTTCCTACCCACTGAGCTATGGGCCCCACCAAAAGTATAATACTTTATTTTAGAAAAACAATTAGTCAAAAATGAATCATGGCCATAATAAGAGTATTAATTAAATTCTTGTTCAACATTTAGATGATTCTAAATTTTCATTACTCTAAGATGACTAAAAATATTTCTGCTGAAATGTGTTTTTCTTTCAATTCTTTGTGTTGGCAAACATTGAGATTAGGAAAGGTTCACAGGAGTAAATTACTAAAGCAAACGGTATAGATGAATGGCTGCATTGTCATTCTAAATGAGTATCAACAAAAATGACTAAAGTTAGTGACAGACTACAGTTGGAGAAATAAGAAAGAGGAAGGGGGACAAGAAAAAAAAAAAATCACAGGTATTTCTAAATGCTTCCAGACTAGACAGAGGGTGCCTGGAGCGCACAGCCCTCTGCGGTGTCACAACTTACAGGGCTGAGCTAGGGATAAAGGACGGACACCCCAGTGGAGACAGAGGCTCCAGTGGAGTCACAACAACACCATTCACAGCACATGGAGACAGTTCTGTTCCCCTCATCTGTGAACATCAAATTTCCAGTCTTCTATTACCTGGGAGTGATAAAAAACAATGTAAACAAATGCTAGTGGATGCCTCTGCTAGGGGGATGTGGAAAGGAAAAGTACAATGACACACAGGTGGCAAAGACGATGTGGAAAGTGCACAGCTACACTATTTCTCTGAGCAGTTTTTCTTGTCTCTACTCAGCGAAAACCATATGGGTAAGCACTTCCAGGTACTGTGACAGGTCCTAAAAATGCAGCTAAACAAGGTAGACTAGGACCAGACTATATGGCCTGGGGGAGAGGGGCAACAATTAATTATAACTTGGATGAGAAAAAGTACAGAAACTGTGAGAGGATACAATCTAAGGCTGAAGGCCGCCAGCAAGCAAAGGATGCAAAATGTGGGTGGCTGACTGGGCTTCTGGGGCTGGTTGAGGCTTTACAATTCCAATTTCTGCACTTGTCTTGGCTCCCACCTGTGTGCACACTGCCCCTCACTCATCTGGGCCTCAGGAAAACACAGGGGCAAGGTGTTCCCATTTACTGAGGCCCTGCTACATACTCGTCTGGCACTGGGCCATAAACACATTATTTAATTTCCTCTTATTATTTTCCTCATTTTAATGTGACAACACTGAAATATGAGAACAGCATTTCTGTGCAGAAGTCTACACATTCAGAAATGTTACTCAACTACTAAACTTTGATGACTTTTGTCAGTACTGAGGAAAAAAAGAAATGAGTCTAAAGAATCAAAATTCTCTCCAAGAGTGAAACTGAAATGTTTCAAACGCACACAGACAATGCGAAATGCCTGAGGTAGGCGGCACCCGGATCTCAGTGGGAAGGGTGCGGGCCACACACATGGGAAGCGGGTTCGAATCAAGCCTGAGCCAGCTAAAAACAACAATGACAATTGCAACCAAAATTAGCCTGTGGTGGGCACCTGTAGTCCCAGCTGCTGGGAGGCTGAGGCAAGAGAACTGCTTAAGCCTAAGAGTTTGAGTTGCTGTGGCTGTGACACCAGCACTCTACCAAAGGTGACAAGTGAGATTTTGTCTCCAAAAAAAAAAAAAAAAAAGGCCTGAGGTAGCAGATACCCTAATTACCCAGATTAATACGCACTGTATGCCCATTGCAAAATACCAAATGTACCCTACAGCAGTATGTAACTATTACGTACCCATAATAAGTAAACATTAAAATTAAAAAAATAAAAATAATTTTAAGAAGAATCCAAATTCTTAGCAGAGGAAGGCCCCGTTGCTGACTCCGGGTCATGACACATGTTGCCAGGCACAGGGCACGAACCCTGCAGTTACACCGCCTGTGATGTGCAGGGCGACCTTGACCCCCACGACAGACCACTACAGCACTCGCTGAGGAGCAGCTTCTAAACTCACACAGAGTCAGCCATTAAAACTGTTTTGGTTTGGGGTGTGGGTTTTCAACCTGCTGTGAAGCAAAGTAACAGTTCCTCTGCTGCCAGGCTGCCCACAGGGTTACCATAGGAAAGTCTTGTCCAGCTGTTTGCTGAAACAAAGACACTTTGTGGACAACACCATTTCTTTAATAGGGCAGCTCTATCCCACCTTTTAACTATAGGCTCAAACTATCATAATGAGGAAGAAAAAACCTGAGGGGAACAGGAGCGGATCACTTTGGAAGGTGACTGCACTTGGACACAGGGCCTAGAGAGGTGACG
This sequence comes from Perodicticus potto, assembly GCA_963574655.1. Classification (NCBI taxonomy): domain Eukaryota; kingdom Metazoa; phylum Chordata; class Mammalia; order Primates; family Lorisidae; genus Perodicticus; species Perodicticus potto. The sequence goes on along the minus strand of CAUYRH010041463.1, from coordinate 11,763 downwards.
AGGGTGAAAGGAGACCTCTAGTGGCCCCTTAGAGCGCATGTGACACCCGGGGCACATGCACACAGAAAAAAGGCCAGGCCGGCACCGAGGGAGAAGACCACGGAGAGTGGCCTCAAAACGAACAATTCCGGCCATATCTTAATCTTGGCTCCGACTCCAAGCATCCGACCTGGATGAAAGAGCCCACCACAGTCAGCCACCCCGTCTGTGTCTGTCACGGCAGCCCTAAGCACACACATCTGTACCATCACAAATTCCTAAGACTCTAGCCCATCAGTTGGTACCTTTACATTTATTCATTTTTTTTTTCTTTTTTTTTTTTTTGGGAGACAGAGTCTCACTTTATTGCCCTCGGTAGAGTGCCGTGGCGTCACAGCTCACAGCAACCTCCAGCTCTTGGGCTTAGGCAATTCTCTTGCCTCAGCCTCCCGAGTAGCTGAGACTACAGGCGTCCGCCACGACACCCGGCTATTTTTTGATGTAGTTCGGCCAGGGCTGGGTTTGAACCTGCCACCCTCAGTATATGGGGCCGGTGCCCTACTCACTGAGCCACAGGCGCTAGGAGCTGCCTTTTTGAAAAAATGACTCTAGCTTTACAAATGTATCCTGACCCTCTGGTATTATCAAAGACAGGAGACCAACATGAGACATTAACGTTTATAACCTCCTGCCTACCAATGCCCCCTTCCTTCTAATAATACGCTCTCAGAAACAGCACTCAAAAATACTTTGCCCTTAATTAACCACCTCATTAAAAATAATAATTAAAATACTACCAATGTTAGATAATGCCACTTTGCTTTTGTATAAAATACAATATACTGGGGCCAGGCACGATGGCTCATGCCTGTAATCCTAGCACTCTGGGAGGCTGAGGCAGGTGGATCGCTTGAGCTCAGAAGTTTGAGACCAGCCTGAGAGAGAGCAAGACCCTGTCTCTAAAAATAGCCAGGAGTCATGGCAGGCACCTGCAGCCCCGGCTACTCCAGAGGCTGAGGCAAGAGAATCGCTTAAGCCCATGAGTTTGAGGCTGCTGCGAGCTATGATGACAAAGTGAGAATCTGTCTTAAAAAAAAAAAAAAAAAAGAAAAGAAAAAAGAAAAAACAGAAACAAAAACCCCCGATATACTGAAAATATTAAGGCATAGTTTTAACTCTTCAGCAACACAGCTTAAGATGTGACTAAATTAAGTACATTATTAGACTAAATGAAAACATGTTTATAAACATGTATTTGCAAACTGTAAAGCAAATGCAACATGAGGATTTAGATATTATCTTATGGATAATCTAAATTAGAAACACTAAACTCTAAATGAAACACATACCTCAGCTTATTTTAATACCAAAACACAGAGTAGCAAAATCAAATCATTTCACTGATTTCTTACAGCATTAATGACAAACAACATTTACTTTTTATTTGTATGATCCCTGAAAACTTCAACTACAGTTTATTTGCAAACATTTTGAGGATATATATATATTTATTCATTTATTTACACACACACATATTTATTTTTTCCTTTGGGGACAGAGTCTCACTCTGTCACCCTGAGCAGAATGCCATGGCATCACCATAGCTCATGGCAACCTCAAACTCTTATGCTCAAGGAATCCTCTTACCTCAGCCTCCTGAAGAGCTGGGACTACAGACGCCCACCACAACACCCAGCTAGTTTTTCTAGTTTTAGTAGAGATGGGGTCTCGCTGTTGCTCAGACTGGTCTCAAACTCCTAAGCTCAAGCAATCCTCCCACCTCTGCCTCCCTGAGTGCTAGGATTACAACAAGCGTGAGCCACCGTTCCTGGCCAATTTTAAGGATATTTTTCATGGCTGCCGTAGTACGTCCAAAGGAAAGGAAAGCAATCTATTTCCTTAAAATAGCAACCTTCCTAAAACTGCAACCCTTTAATACAGTTCCTGTGGATTGCGACCCACAGGTTGAGAACTGCTGCCTTAAAACAAATACCATATTTTTAAAGGCCCAATCTCACATTATTCACATTAAAAAGATGAAAATATCTTTTTAAAATAAATGAGATGCTATTTTTTAATGAGCTGTAACGTCTCACTGAAAAGTCTATAGTTTTCTCCCCACAAAAAACAAATTCAGGTTTAAAAAACCAAACAAACAAACAAAAAAAAAGGTAGACACGACAATTGTGCTGACTTTACCTTACAATTTTGGCACTGAGCATCTTTCAGCAATGTATCTGCCCCAGCTCCACTTCAAAAGAAGAAAACACAACGCAAAGAACACACAGGAAATGTGACTGATGTGTTCTTAGTTAACCATACACGATACATGAAATACACAGGTTTCTCGTGAAATGATAGTAGTAGTTATTCTGGGGTCAGTGGCAATGTATACTTTTCATATAAAGGCTAATTTCTCTTTTCAGCTATAGACAATTTTTGAGCTGTGAGACTCTTTGGGTAGGGGTGGGGGATTGTGATTGTCATTTTGTTTGTTAACAGATTTAATGGTCACCAACTTTCAAAGTTGGTGAATTGTAAGAAACTAAAGTATAATTAAAACTTGGGAGTAATAAACTGCTAAATTACTTTTCTTTACCTTCCCCTTTTTCATCAGAATGCAGAGCTCTCAGATGTAAATTAAAGGTAACAAGGTAGAGAGGTCAGATCTCAGGTAGCCTATATGCTTTTAGACTGTGGTATGAATCTTCCGGGCCTACTTCTCATCTATGAAATGAGGAAATTGGTATATCTCATCTACTTCCAAACTTTGGTGATTCAGGTCAGTGTAAGTTACAGGGCATTACACAGGAGGTCTGAAGGCTAGTAGTATGGCTAAAAGATCCATAGTACTAGATCATACAGTAATTTCTAATGAAGCATTTTTATAGACCTACAAAATACATTTTATCCAGTACTGGTCAGTCTCAGCGGGGTATTTCCAGACATGGGGAAAGGGAAAACAAGTAAGTTCATGTCATTAAGAAATATCTAAGTTCCTACTGCACCTGATGCTTATTCGGACCTACTAACCTTTTCTAAATACTGACTTTCTTTGAAAATATAGAAAGATGGTTACAACAAACCCATTATTCATTAGTAACTGAGACTTCTGTCAATTACTCATTTCAATTCCGACCTGTCATCTATTTCTGTGCAGCCCACAAGGTAAGAATAATTTCACAGAACACTTAGAAAAAAATTAAAATGGACACTTGCCGTTGATCCGATGACAGGGAACACTAGCATAAAATCTCAACTAAGCAATTTTAGATTCTCAACAAAGTTCTCTGGACTGACAGCAGTAGACTAGCATCCTTTTTGTGATGAGACAATTTAAGTTCAAATGACATCAGCTATAGTCTTATTTCTTTTTGTAACCAAAAGATCTCGGATGATCTGCCTCATGGTCCATAGACGCTGACTTCATCTTCCTAAACATATGAAAGAGTGACTGTTGACTCAGATGACATCTAAGATCCTGTTACAGTTTAAACTTACATTATTCCAGCAGGAAGAATTTAACGAACTATGTGCTGAATAACTGAATAAATTATAGCCAAGGTATATCAGACAAGGGAACTAAGAAAAGACAAGAAACCAAACACTAAGGGTTCAGGACAGAAAACTCTTGCACCAAATTTCCTGTTTTAAAAATGAGCAAGCAAATGAAAAAGCCCTCAGAGCACCATCACACACCCATCCCTCCATATCCTCACTGAGGCCTCCATCCAGGCTGCAGACTCTCTGCCTGCAAAGGGATACTATTACTTCCAATAATATTTTTGCTTTGCTCATGACAAAATTTGATCAATGTTTTATTTAGTATAAAAACTGTGTCTCAAAAGTTACATATGCATACTCCTGACATTTGTGAGACTTTTAAGGGGTTCATGAGGTCAAAATTGTTTTATTGTATTATTAAGATATTATTAAATACTTGCCTTTTTCACTGATTGACATCTGCAGTGTTACAAAGCATAGCGGTAAAATTGCTAACAATTTAGTACAAATCAAGGGTAGTGATGCCTTACTGTACTCCTAGTAATTATTATATTTTCTCAATACCATCCACTGAAAAATTTATTCCCTGAAGATTACCTTTGATAAAGCAGTAAAAACTATTAATTTTATTAAAATATTAATGCCCAAACATACATTTCTTAAATGTTAATGTAACAAAATATTAACTACACAGAAAGCACTAAACAAAAGCTGTAAAGGCTTATTTACAACTTTACAGGTTTTGTTTCTACATACTACACAAAGACTGTCTCAAAGAAAAACCACTGGGCAACAATCTGATTTATAAGCTGAACTAGCAACTTTTTTATATAAAGTACTGATTTTTTTTTTTTTTCAAAGACAGAGTCTCTCATTCTGTCACCCTGGGTAGAGTGCCATGCTATCATAGCTCATAGCAAGCTCAAATTCCCGGGGTCAAGAGATCTTCTTGCATCAGCCTCCCAAATAACTGGGACTATAGGCTCCCATCATTATGCCTGGACAGTTTTTCTATTTTTAGTAGAGACAGGGTCTTGCTCTGGCTCAGGCTGGTCTCGAACTCCTGAGATTGAGGGATCCACCTACCTCACCCTTCCAGAGTGCTGGAATTCAAGGTGTGAGCCACTGCACCTGAATACTATTTATATTTCAAAGAAAGAATGACAAGACAGTTTTTCAGACTGAAAAGTTGACAGACATTTTCTTGAAAATGAACGTGAACTGTCATTTAAAAAAAAAGCAACCAATATTTGTTGCCAAGGATAAAACATAAGTTTTTTAGTGAAAATTAGGATTTGGGAAAAACTGTCGTGAACTTGACAGGTCCCAATACTTAAAAACTTCTCTAATAAGAAGCCCAGTGCAATGTTAATGACTGTGATCTTTTCAAAACTGTACAATAAACATGGAAGATCTTCACAACTCAGTGAGCCAGTTTTTCTTCCATGGCCAGTACAAAATTACGTGAAAGCAAAAGATCCATTATAGTCTAAGAAAGGCCAATGAATTAAAATTCACTCATCATTAAATTATTTTGGCTTTGGAAGTACTTAATTTTCATAATACAGAATTTGTATATGGGCAGATTTGTTATTGATGTGTTAACATGCATGAGTAATACGAAATTGCACAGTTTTAACATCTGACGTGGTAAATATCAAGTTACAACACACATAAACAAAAGCTCTTTGAGATCATCCATAAATTAACATCATTAACGGGACCCAATGACCAAAATGTTTAAGAACTATTAGTATAAAAACTTGTCTCCCTCTTGGCAATGTTGGCAATAATCTTGTCAAAAACTAAAGAGTTTCTCTGGGAAAGCTGGGAAGTAGGCTCTCTTGGCCACAATATTGTTCAGATATTAACATGACCTCAATCTTTAATTTGGTTTCTGTTGGGTTTGTATTATAATATTTATTAGTTATCTAATAAATTTATACTTAATACCAAGGTACTTAAAAGCCATAAACATCAGCATACCAAAATTCTAATTTTGATAAAATGTATGGCATCTACAAACTCTAAAATGTAGCAGAAGAGTGAAAATTATAATTTTTGGAGGCTGTTAGGTAGGGATGGGAGGGAGAGGAGATGGCACTAGAAGGTGCCTTGTCAAATGACAGAGGGACATCCTGAGAAAGAATGACGACATGTCAAGGCGGCTTCCAAGGGCTGACCAACCAGCAAAGTGGAGAGGTCACCAGTGGACCTGGAGGGTCTTCGAAGCAAGCACTAAGTGGAGGGAACAGTGCCCCTACATGACCTGCCCTCAGTGAAAACCACACCCACCAGTGCCAGGACACTTTACAGATACCATGCAACCCCTGTAAAAAAGAGTAGAATTTGGCATTCTGCAAATTCTCCACTTTTTTTCCAAGAAAAACCATGAATATTTTATCCTCTATTTTACACAGAATTAGGGAATCGGCATAAAATGGAGAATTTTTTTTTTTTTTTTAAATTCAGGGCAATCCTTCTCCAGAACATTCTATGCTTCAATAAACTCTGGAAGTTGGCCTGCTTGCACCTGCCTGGTCTCCTCATTTGTTCTGTTGACTCAGAACCAGTAACCATTCTTGGAAATAGTAACACTAATTCTTCAATACTGGGAAAAACCAGGGAAAATGGCAAGACATCTGGTCCCCACAGCTGACAAGACTATACCTCTATAAATAGACTTTTTTCCAAATACCCACCTGATTTAATCATTTTACTCAAATGTAGTTTTTCTATCATGCATTCAATACATGTCATACTCAGCACTGCACTATATGCCTGCCACCATTCTAGGCCCTGAATACTGTAACATAGAAACACAGTAATATAAAGAATGATTGTGACAAGTAGGCTTCACAGCCAAATTTCAGACTGCATCCCATTTCCTACCAATTCTACTATAAAAAAGTAAAGAAAAGGCATGAAAGCGGCAGTGATTCTAGAAGCACCGCCACCACAACCCTGCATGACTTTCTGTCCAGACTCATCACTTGGGTTATGGATGAGGTGCCGAAGGATCACAATTCCTTTCCCACCAACTGCAACCTCAAAACGGGTCTGTCTATCCTTCTTTGCCTTTATTTCCCCAGGACCCGGGACAACACATACAAGACTATAAACACTGGCAGCCTTGGTACTGCAGAGGTGATCGTCACAGAGTCTGTTAGCTACATGAGAAGGACACGCAGTGGGACCTCTGTAAGCTGACCGCCCCTCCGGCTCTGAAACACTGGCCAACACACAGATGGTCAGCATAAGGAACTAGGCCTCCTGTACGGATACATACATGTGGTGCATGTCCAGTCTATGAGAATTAGGTCAACTCCAGGAGGTGGTCACTAGGAAGGTGCTACTGTGAAGGGAGGGGACAGCTAAGCAATGCATTTGAAATTCTTTATAGACAGAGTTCCATATTACTCCTAGTCCAACTTCTATACCTGCCCTTTTGTACCCTGAAAACACATAAGAAAAAACAGCAAAGATGTAGTAGGGAAGAAGACAGATCTAGAGAACCAAGAGATACACGTGTTTAATAACAGCCATAGTCATACTACATCAATAATTGCTGTGGCTATGTGAGATATTCAAAAGCATAGATGACAGAACTTTCCTTTTTTTCAAAATCCTTGTATCTGAGCCATTATCACTCTGCTGACAGCGGGAATCCGAAGCCTCTCTGTGATTTACCCCAGCCTGGTCACCCTACTAACCATCCCAGTGTTTAGCAGTATTGCACTAACCAAACTCTCTGCCTTGCCAACTTTTCCCTCCTTACTTTCCTTTTCCTGAGCCCCAACTCTGACCCCACAGTGCAACACCAGCCGAGCCCACAAGCTTCTTCAACAGCACTCGCTCTTCTCTCTTCCCAGCCCCCACTGACAATACACACGCTCACTCCTCAAAGCAGACAGGTAACAAGCTTCACAGTCTCACCTAACAAAGCCCTAATTAAAAAAAAAAAAAATAGCTGAATGTTTTGCTTCCCAAGGAACTTATTTATATTGTAACAAAGACAAAAATACCTTTTTGGAGGAGAGGGAGTGACAGAATCCCACTCTGTCACCTTCGGTAGAGTGCCGTGGTGTCACAGTTCACAACAACCTCAAACTCTTGGGCTTTAAGCAATCCTCTTACCTCAGCCTACCAAGTAGCTGGGACTATAGGTGTCCGCCACAACCCGGTTTTTTTTGTTGTTTTTTTTTTTTTTTTTAAGAGATGGGGTCTCACTCTTGTTTAGGCTGGTCTTGAACTCCTGAGCTCAAGCAATCCACCTGCCTTGGCCTCCCAGAGTGGTAGGATTATAGGCGTGAGCCATTGCACCTGGCCTAAATACATTTTCTTAACTTGATGCTTCTCATTTGAATAATATTAAGTACTTTTAGAGAAAAAATTAGAAAGCATATTGGTCTTAAAGGTTGACTTACATTAACATGTTGGCAAAGTTAATGTAAATATAAAACAAGCCATCATTAGTATTAAAATCAACATACAAGGTTGGGCGCAGTGATTCATACTTGTAATCCCAGCACTCTGGAAGGCTGAGGGGAGAGGATTATTTGAGCTCAGGAGTTCAAGACCGGTCTGAGCAAGAGTGAGACCCCGTCTCTACCAAAAACAGAAAAAAATATTAGTGGGGCACAGTGGCTGGCAACTAAATTGTCAGCTACTCAGGAGGCTGAGATGGGAGACTAGCTGGACGCCAGGAGTTTGAGGCCGCTGTGAGTGCTCTGATGACACCACTGCATCCTAGGCATAGTAACAGAGATGATCTTAAAAAACAAATCAAAACAACACACACAGTTGTACTTTGTTATTACACAAAGTGGCCACCCAGATGATCCAAAATGGGCTGCTTGTATTATTTTTAGATTACCACACACCCACCACATCATCCTGACAAATAACTTAAGACTTTCCCGTGGGGAAATTGCTAATCCAGGATACATTCATGTTTCCACGTCCCCTACTCTGTGACACAACTATGGGGGGAAAGTGATACATAGTGGGGGATCTGAAGACAAAAGAGGCACGTTTGAGAAGGTAGACGTTTCCTGTCCTCCAGTTTCATTCCTAATAACATCTTGCAAGGGTGGTCAATAATGATCTGAATAATAAACTACTCTTATATTTCGTAAAGCAAAAATGTTTTAATGAAAGTGTAAAGTTTTACATTTACTTGAAATTTATGTAACACAATAAATTCATCCTTCAAAAGCAGATAGGACGTAAACATTTTTTAATTTTATAAATATTTCATTATATATGATGATTAATATAATCATATGTCTAGCCACACTGACAACAACAGAAAGAATAAAACACAGATTTTTTTTTTTAATCGTGGTAGGCCCAGGCATAAATGAGTTTGGAGGGTGGGGGGCTGTGCTATAGGGAGGCTAATAAAAATTAATAAACACAGGATGGTTTACGTAGGAGGAGGAGGGAGATAATTTGACTTAGCTATAAGGTTTAGCCCGGTGGTTCCTCAAAATTTGCTACACATTATAAATCACCTGGGGGGTTTTAAAAAGTCCTGATATCATAACATACTGCATACTAATTAAAAGTCCTGATATCATAACATACTGCATCTCATATCAAAAGCCAGACAACAGTCAAAACAGTGCACAAAACAGTTTAAGAATCTGTGGTTTATCTAACTAAAACCATTCTGATAACCTGTGCAAAAAGTGATGATCTAAGAACAGCTCTTCATACCATACAGTATTCTCAACTTCCTGGTGTCCTTCTGTATCAGTTTCCTTCCTGGGTGGCTTAAACAACAGGAAATCTATTGACTCACAAGTCTATTGTCCAAAGTCTGAAATGAACTGTCGTAGCAGGGACATGCTCCCTTCAACGCCTCTAGGACAGAATCATCTAGAGAGATTCCCTTGGCTTACACAGCAAATTTCAGTCTCTGCCTCCACTTCACCCACAGACACTTCCCTGTATCTGAGTCTTCACGTGGCACTCTCCTCTCTGTGTGTTGGTGTCCAAATTTCTATTTATAAAAGCGCCAATGATACTGGAATAGAGCCCTCTCCAATAACTTCATCTTAACTTGATTACATCTGCAAATACCCTATTTATGATTAAGGTCACATTTGCAGGTACAGGGGGGTTAGGACCTCAATATATCTTTTGGGGGATACAATTCAATCCAAAACACCTTCTAACTTTCAAAACTTCCCTAGTCATCCACTACAATACTTAAGTGTACATGATTTAATACAGATTTTCAGCTTTAGAAAGAATTCAAGTACACATCAACTTTTCAGAGCAGAAAAGACAACAGATTTGAAGGGATGATTCCCAATCTAAACAGACTGCAACCTGCTGGCATCACCTCAGCAACTAGACTACCACATTTCACACAATAAAGGTTAAAAAATAAGCTACCCTCATGCTAGTTTCTTCTTGCCTCAGCTGCCAAACGTGTATTTCAAAGCACTCCTCCAGAAACGTCCGAAATTTTTTAGCTTAGCAAGAAAGGCAATCATAATACAGGAACCTATAGTTGCACCCATTCCCTAGAAATGCCTCAATGATGTATCACAAAATAAATGACTTAGAACAACAGAAACTTATTGCCCCGTGGTTCTGGATGGCAGAGAGGTCTGAGGTCTCTGAGGTGTGGGCAGGGCCATGCTTCTGAAGGTGTTACAGAACGCTCTGCTCCAGATTCCTCTCCTGGCTTCCTTGGTGTCTCTGTCCAGTTGGACTGCTACACTAAAATACCTTACACTGGGTAATTTATAAGGTGCAGAATTTTTCTTCTCACAGTTCTGGGGGCAGAAGTCCCAGCTCAAGGCACCAGCAGATGTGGGTGTCTGATGAGAGATGTCTGTCTCACAGACCAGGGAGATCTCTTCAATCTCTTTTATAAGGGTACTAATTCCTTCCATGAAGACAAAGCCTTCGTGACTTTACTGACTTTCTCAAAGGCCCCACTTCTTAATACCACTCTAATGGGGATGGAGTTCCAGCATGGATTTTGGAGAGACATATTCAAACCAAGCCCCTGGCCTTGTAGGTGCACTCTACAAACTCTGCTATGTTCTCCCACACCTCCTCACACTCCTTTCCCTCCGTGTTCAAATTCCCTCCGTTTCTTACAAAGACAAAGTCATACTTTATTAGGGCCCTATACGAATCATGTTACCTTGAATACTTCTGTAAAGACCCTATTTCCACATAAAATTACATGTCAAGGTAGTGGAGGTTAGAACTTTCACATATACTTTAAGAGTCACAACTGAACACTGAACAGTCACTAAGCTGAGAAAGCCCAGGATTTGCAAACACAGATGCCGCCATCTACCCCTCCCATGCTGTAGAAATACAGGTCAGGCACAGAAAAGAGTTAACAAAAGTTTTCCCCTTACCTTATCTGTCTAGTTGGTTGTCCGAAAAAAAAAAAAAAAAAAAAAGCAAGCAACCAAAAACAAAAGAAAAAGAAAAGAGCAAAGCCAGCGCTAATGATAGTAACTAATGGCATCAACACATGGGAACAACCAACTTACCTGGCTTTATTTAGTCTAATGTGCAGTATTTTGCCATATATAATGCACACTTTTAGCCCATTTTTGAGAGAAAAATAAGTTTGCACGTTATATATGGGTGGTATGATTTGTTACCAGTACATAAAAGTTTTAATCTTATGTCTGTTCTTGTTTTGTAATTATGTGCTACATAGCATTGCTTGTACCATGTTAAAAAATAAATGACAAAATTTCCTTTACAATACAAAAAATAAATATCTAAATATAAACAAATAAAAAATTGAATTAAAAAAATTAAAACTAAATTAAATGTTATTTCCTGAAAGTTTGGGCCCAGAAAGTGAGTGCGTGTTATATACAGAGGTGCATTATATAAGGCAAAATACAGTATTGCTTTATTTAATTTCAAATTTCAATTAATTCAAAACTAAATTTGATCAAATCAATCACATTTAATCACTCTATTTCTGCAATAGAGTTATTCATCCCCACCTCAACAACTTGAACCCTGAGATGCTTTGGCCTATGTAATTTGAGTAGATGTGTTAAACGCCATATCCAATCATGAGATTTAAGAGACACTGCAAGTGTCTGCCAACTCTCCTCTTGTCTTCTGTTGTAAGAATGAGCATGTCCAGAATGCAAGGGTGACCACTGGAGGGTGGCCTGTCCCCAGAGGCGAAGGCCTCCTGGAACAGGGACCCCATCGGAGCCCAAACTGGACTGAGAGTGCCTGGGGCAAATTCTCATGGCTCCAGCTTGTGTCATCACC
>CAUYRH010041462.1:0-56330 GCA_963574655.1 Perodicticus potto | reverse complement strand
ACGCAATAGTGTTGTGATTTGAAGCATAAATATTATTTGACTCTTCAATTCAAAGTCTGCTAATTAATCTTTTCTGAGCTTTGTATATTGTATGCAACCTATAGGTTTGTGGAAGAATTTCATGAAGTAATTCAAGTAAATCATTTAAAAAAAATTTTTAAGTTAATGACTTTGGTATCAATTACACGTTTTCTAAAAGTACCAGATCTTCAACTTTTAATCCAAAGAAAGTTCTATCATTTCCAAATATTCTAGAAGTATATATAAACTCCAGACTATCCTCAGTATAGAAAGCAAGAACAGTATTTGCATTGTTCGTGGCTTTCTCTGGTATTAATGAGGACCACCTGATTCTTCTTTGTGTTCCCTAGAAGAACTTAGCATACAGGCAGTCCCTATGTTACAAATGAAATACCTTCCATAGGTTTGCTCTTAAGTTAAATTTGTACATAAATCAGAACAGGTACTTTTACCTGTTACCTGTAATATCCTCCATTATAAGAAGGAGTTGTACATAAGTCAAATGTTTGTAATCCAGGGACTGCCTGTGTATCCAGAAATAGCTCAAAACTTAAGAAACTATTATGACTTAAATTGAAATACTTATGTTATTTCTAGCTGCATTGAGGGAGAAAACTCAGATTTTAAGAATTCCTTGGTTCAAAGATTGTGGAAAGGAAGAACTTGAACTTGTAATTTTTTTATTACTAGTATAAAAGTTTGGATTTTTAAAAACTAAGTATTCTAGTCATTTACTATGGTGAAGAAAATAAACTGATTGTAACACTGACGCAGCTAAGGTTTTTATTGGTGGTGGTACCAGATCTAAAATTTAAGGAATATTAAGGTATTCTAAGAAAAGCAAAAATGTATTGTGTAGGTAAGTCTAAATTAAAGCAAATAGCCATAATGGAGACTCGAGATGATATCATAATTGTTGATTAATGATTTGGTTATGAACTAGGATTAAATCTTGGGAACAATAGTATAAAAAAAGAATATTTTATGGGAATGCTGAAGTCTCTCTAAAAGTGGCCTATATCAGACCTTGAATGACCCACAGTTGCCTCAGCCACGAATTTTCTTACTATCAGGATCAGAGTAACACCATCTGGAAGAGTGGTATAAGCAATGCTGTGAAAATATCTTTATGTTGGGCAGCACCTGTGGCTCAAAGGAGTAGGGCGCTGGCCCCATATGCTGGAGGTGGCGGGTTCAAGCCCAGCCCTGGCCAAAAACTCAAAAAAAAAAAAAAAAAAAAAAAAAAACGAAAATATCTTTATGTCTAGGTATACATTTTTCACTTTCATTATGATAAATTCTTTGTGATTAAATGATTGGATCAAGAGTTTTCAAACTTTAGAACTCTTTCACTTTTCATTTGGTGACATTTTTCCCCTTTGGATTTATTTAGAAGTTATAGGGCATCTGAGGCATATGCCTTTCTATGGGACATGTGAAGATCTGTGAAACCCTATTTCTGAATCCCACCCGCTTTCTGTTTTACCCTTTTTGCAAACTAAAAAGTCAGCCTGCCACAGTATCATTGATGCTGGCAGAAGATATCAAACTCCTGGGTCAGAGACCATGGGGTTTATTACTTGCAGTAAAGCAGGAAGCATGAATTTTATGTTCACATTAATTCCCTCTGGCCCCCACATTCCACAGAGATGGTGCGAGAGACCCACAGGGAAAACGTACGTAGAGTGATTTGTTGTCACAGCCAAGCAACACTGGAAAAATATTCACTCCATAATGTAGCTAAGTCTTTAACATTATCTTGCTAAAGATTCTTCACTGATGAGGATGTTCTTTATCCAAATCTCGTCAGCTCTATATCTAGCACAAAGAAAATCATCAAGAAAAAATAGGCACAGAAATAATTTAGGTAAACAAGGAAAAGCCAAGGTGGATAAGAATTTACATATGCAGTGCTATGTTTCAAAAGTTAAAGAACTAATGTGGTCTATAACACACTTACGAGTCATCATGCACTGAGCAGTAGAAAAAATAAAACAGAATTCTCTCAGATAATTCACATAATATATTTTCTTTTTTAATCAATAATTTTAATTGTGAATTTCATTTTTGGAAACTCGTCAGGAACTAGGTATGACGATTTCAGTTTCTGCTGTTGGCGGTAGTCTCTGACAATCTTCGGCTCACGACCATGTAGCTTTGACCTCTGGCTTTCTTGTCGTATGGTATTCCACCACTGGTTTTCACGTTAAGTTGGAACAGGGACATTTACCTATTACCTTCTTATATCACTGTCTCATATTACCTTCTTATAAAGATGAAATTATATTATATTAATATTCTAGTCAGTTATGCTCATACAGTGTTCCTGTTTTAGGAAAGATCTCTTAATCTCTCTCACTTTTTCTCTACATATATAGACAGAAAGATTTCATATATATATTTAATATATTTATAATTATATTTTAATTAATTATATAGATATATTTATATGTAATATATATATATCACTCTCAAACAGAATTTTCATGAACTTCATTCATCTGACTTAAAGACACAGATAATTTTAAGCCAGACTTTGGCTTGCTGCTGTCTGTTTTATTGGTCAGAAGCTACTACACAGTGAAGTATAGTAATGTTCTTAATTTAAATAACCTACCCACTTAAAAATAAATGTATGAATGTGTTTCTACGTTCATTATCTATAGGATAGAAACCCAGTGTTTACTTTTTCATTCTTGTTTTCCAAGTAGGTTTTATATATCTCAATTGTCAACACACTGAGAACTACAGAATTCACCTGGATCCTAACAGAGCTAATCTTGAGGTTACAAGGCCTGGAAAGACTTCTTTAGGAAATGATGCCAATGCTTCTAAAGAAGAGTGGGTTAGCTCCTCTTCCCCTTGACCTCAGGAAATTCTTAGTTTGGTGTAAAATCTTGGTTTTATGGTGACTAAACTGGACTGGATTTGAAGTGAATTATAAAAAAATTTCCATAGATGAAAAGAACTTTTAGCCTACATAATATTCATTGAGAAGTGTAAGTATATGCACTATGTTTACAAAGAATATAATGACAGCGTTCACCATGATAGGCCATTAGGTTATGCTGTGATAACAAATAAATTATGATCACCAGGCCTTAAAGCAGCAGTTCTCAACCTGTGGGTCCCGACCCCTTTGTAACAATGAAAATACATCCTGCATATCAGATATTTAAATTATGATTCATAACAGTAGCAAAATTACAATTATGAAGTAGCAATGAAAATAATTTTATGGTTGGGGGTCACCACAACATGAGGAACTGTATTAAAGGGTTGCGGTATTAGGAATCATTAGGAAGGTTGAGAACCACTGCCTTAAAGTAACACATGTTTTTCCAAATAATATCTGGTTCTCATTATTGTAGTTTCTTTTTTGTTTTTTGAGACAGAGTTTCACTATGTCACCCTTGGTAGAGTGCTGTGACGTCACAGCTCACAGCAACCTCAAGTCCTGGGCTTAAGCGATTCTCTTGCCTCAGCCTCCCAAGTAGCTGGGACTACAGGCTCCCACCTCAGCTCCCTATTTTTTGTTGCAGTTGTCATTGTTATTTGGCAGACCTGAGCTGGGTTCAAACTCACCAGGTCAGGTGTACCTGACTGGCGCCCTAGCTTCTGAGCTATAGGCATCGAGCCATTATTGTAGTTTCTTAAAAAAATAGTCCTTGGGGACTCCCCCTACTTATCAAATCATCATCTCACCAGAAACTTTAAATGTCCATGACAGCAGAGAAAAGGGCATGGAGAGACACTCTGGATCTCAAAAACCTGCCCCTTAGAAATGGTATAAATTATATTTCACTGGCCAAAGTACATTACATATTCAGGAAAATGTAATCCTCTTTTGGGTCTGGATAAAGAAAATACCTGGAAATAGTCAAGAGTACTGTTTCTATATTATAGTTTCATGAAAACAATAGTAAAAAATAAACTTTATGTACTTCCAAGTTGCCCTACCTTAAGTACATATTTTCTCTTAGTTATTTTTCTTGCTTTAAAAAGTCATTTCTTTTAATTATAAATTTTCCTACTATTTGTTGCTGATATATAAAAATGCAGTTTATATTTGTTGGGTAATATTTTCTTCAGCCTTATTAAAATATTTTAAACATTCTAATAATTTGTATACCATTTTGGGCTTTCTATGTATGTGATAATACAATTCATGATTAATAACATATTAGTATCTTTTAGAGTATTATAAATTCTTCTTTTTTCATATACGTGTGGTTGCTAAGATTTGCAGTAACATGCTGAATAGAGGAAGCATGAGTATCACTTTCTTGTTCCTAATTTTAAACAAATGCTTCTCATATTTGAAATTCAGTGTCATGTTAACCAGAAAATTGTAGTTACAGATTAAGAACATTTTGGGGTTTTATTATATATATCTTACATGTTTTTTCTTAAAATTTGGTATTAATATGACCACCTCATATTTGTTCATGGTAAATCATATTAAAGTATGTCCAGAACACTATAAAGTTAAATACAATGCTGTTGAGATTTAACTGCTATTTATTCTTCTTCCAAAATCCATTCTTAAAATTTTACCTTTAGTAGACTATGGAGGAAAAATAGGGAAGAAGAAGTCCTAATAAAAGAATATGACGTGACACCATCTCCAGGAATGAGAGGAATAAAACCACAGTCCTTGAATTCCAGGAATCTCAGTAGGCCAACAAAATGAACCCTGATTTCCCGGACTGTCATTACAATCTATGCTTCTGTCTTTAAAAACCTAGTTAGTCACAATATTCATCAACATCCTCACTGCCTTCTAAGCTTTAAATTATTCTTAAATAACACTAAATATATCATGATCCAGGACCTACATGGATGGTACGGGAGTCCCAGCATTCTGGTAATATAATTAAATCTACAATAAAACAATCCTCTGTATGTTTTATAAGAGAATTGCTAGGGACCTGATATTATCTTGACATAATTCAGCTTACTTTTCTTTGATACATTATTTTATATTCTATATCTGCTGGTATTTGTTATTAGGTATATCTCAGGTATTACGAGGCATTCTATCTCTATTTTTCAGAAAAATTATTTTAATATTTCACAAACAATTAACATGTTTGCTGAGATAGTCATCATGATTCTAGCTAACTTAATCTAAATTTAGACCTTTTCTGACAGATTATTTACATGTATTGCAGTTATTTGTATGTTTTATAAATTTGATTTATTACTACCAACCTATTTTGCACTCATTTTGTCCCATTTATTTGTCCCATTTAATCTTGGGGGGGTTAATTATGGAATATTTTTCTTTATTTTTGTGTTTTTTTTTTCTTGCCTCAAATCTTTGTGGCTTAGGACAACAAATACTTATTTGGTCATAATTCTGTCGGTTGGCAATTTAGGCTGATTTCAGCTCCATGTGAAATCAGCTGGAATCATGCATATAAATTTGATTTCTCTGCCATTTGCAAACAAAGATTTCTGTCTTTCAGAAGAAAGAAAAGTGAAACTGCAACATTATAATAGCAAAAAGATAAGGTCCTAAGTTAGAAGCTGTTTCAACCTGGCACGAAACCCAGAAATAAGAAAACAGCAGAATTCTGTTATGAAATCATGGGCATAGGTTTTGCTCTCTGTACAAATTCAGGAAATTTTTCATTTAACTATTTTGCAGAATCGTAACTTCCAGATAGCTGCACTTCACTTCTTGCAACGTCGCCTACATTTGTCAGTAACTATCACCAGTTTTTGAACAAATGAGTCTCACCATAGTTTAAGCCTGTGTACTCTGGATTCTGGCTGATCCCCTTTAAAATCCAGTCTCCACTTCTAAAGCGGACACTGCATACTGGTGAAAATAGTAACTAAGGCAACAGCAGCGATGGAGACCTGTTCAGTACAATGTACAGATGGGCATCGTAAATGAATATTCCAATTATTCTGCACCTGATTTGCCCAGAGAATATCCGGAGGGAATGAGGTGACTAATAACGTTCATCCTATCACATTAACTGTTTCTGCCATAGTCCAAGATGTTGGTTTGGATTATTGTAGCTCAAATCTGACAACTCTCCCCATCACTTCTATATGCCACCCTGAAGTGATTTATTACACAGAGCAGTTTACTAGAATTCTGTTTACTAGAATTCCCCATCTGGATTTAATGTGTATAATGACAAATACAATATCTTATTAAACCCTAATATCTTATCAGATAGTGATATTTGTTGGCAGAAAACTCACTGTGGTAAAAGCCAAGAGATTCAGGGTTGGATTTGATGCATTTGCTACTAAACTATGTGTACATAGATAGTCACGACTTTTCTCCCTTGTTCTCAGATCGTAAAACAAAAATGAGAAAGTTGGAGTCCCTGATTTTATAATTATTATTAGGAAATATTTAGCAGTATTCATTATTCAAAAATCAAGTGATATAACTTGATGAAGTAGGTTATATAATTAATCCCTTATGTATGGTTGGTTTTCCACCAGAATTAGCTATACTTAACTAAAGGTTTTTAATTAGCATTAGTTTGGGCATTAATTATAGGCTCACACCTACAATTCCAGCATTTTGCATGGCTGAGGCTGGGGGATTGGTTCAGGCCAGAGTTCAAGACCAGCCTGGGCAACATAGCTAGATCCTTGACTCTACCAGGGGTGGGAGGATTACTGGGCATTGTGGCCAGCCTATGCCTGTAATCCTAAATACTCAGGAATATGAGCTAGGAGGATTGCTTGAGCTTAAAAGTTTGAAGTTACAGGGTAGCGCCTGTGGCTTAAAGGAGTAGGGTGTCAGCCCCATAAACCGAAGGTGGCGGTTTCAAACACGATCCCGGCCAAAAACTGCAAAAAAATTTTTAAAAAGTTTGAGGTTACAGTGAGAATTACTAATGACCTGCACTCCAGCATGGATGGCAGAGTAAGACCTTGTATCAAAATGAAATGAAATAAAATAAAATGAATAAAATACATTGGCAATCAGGATATATTTTGTACTGGAGAGATAATATAGTTTAGTAATTAAGAAACTATCCTCAAGAGTTAGACTATATGGCAAGTTATTAAATATTGGTTTTTGTCACTTCTCTTGCCTATAAAACAATCAAATAATAATAATACCTCAGTCTTATTGTGAAGATTAAATAAGAGAATGTCACTAAAGTACTCCAAATGTGTAAAGGGCTCATAATGCAGTGTTGGTATATGCCATTATAAATTGTTTTAATCTGAGAAGAGTTTGGTATCCTTGATAGGATGCATTTTCATCTATCATGATGAACATTATGAAGAACCGTAGCCTGCATTGTCGTGAACTGACTCACAAAGTAATAATTATTTAGAAAATTATGAACTACCTAAGGAATAAGTGTCAAATACAGGTTAGAGGGACATCTTTAAGAGAAAATAATTCAGGTATGAGGTGCTTTTTTTTTTGTTTGTTTGTTTTCTTTAAGACACAAGATTTTTAAGTGGCATTGTCCATGCAAAAGTGTTTCAGTTTATAATCATTGACAGGATGCACAAAATAACCATTGTAAAAAATTTAGTAAAATTAAGCTATTTTCCTTCAGTAAAAGCAATCTAACCCCACATTTTGAGATGCATTATGTTATTCCTAAATTAACAAGTTTGACTCTTGATTTTGAGTTAATTTAACATTTTCTGCTTCCTTTTTTCTCTTCTGCATGGAATGAAAGGACAGGATAGCTTAACTTGTGCTGTCCGGACTTTGGGGAGAGCCATCTTGCACTGCCTGGTTTCTCCTTCCCCTTCTGGACTATGTTGAGATGTGCCTCAGATGGTCCTTATCATTGTCCAGTGTTGGCCTCCACTGACATCTATGTTCTAAGCATCCTCTCATCTTCAGATGCGTGCATTCTTCAGCCCACATATGAACTACATTTAAACACAGCCCCACGACTGGGGTGGGGCAGGAATAGGGGTTAAGACATTCAGAGGGCTCTTTTGCAGGAACACAGGCAGATTTTAATCTGATCACATTCCTACTCCTTCTCCAGCTTGTATAAATGTAAGGCCTTTATAGCCGGAATTAGTTCTGCATCTCTTAACCTACAGATTTTGGGATATTTTTCTTTTCCCTATAGATTCTGCAATGTCTACTTAAGAACTCAAAAACATGAAATTAGACTGTGTTATTCCTCTTATTCATACTCTGAAACCAAGGCTGAAAGAAAATAGTTGCTACTGTTTGACTAATGTTGGGACATTGTAGGGGTGAAAGAATTGTGAAAATAAAAAATTTGATCTAAAAAATGTTACTGCTGTACTACATCCACACTATGCTAAATATTAGGTAAAGGGTAAGTCTAGAGATGAAATATGAAACTGACCTGAGTAAGATTCTGATGAAACTTCTAACCGTGTGTTTGAAGAAAATAGAATACCAAATCAAATCAGGCGCAAGAAACCAATTGAAATTAGAACAAAAGGCTGAGGTTAATAAGGGATGTAATGTTTGCTGAACATCAACAAATGTTTCCTATTGCTTTGTAATTCTTTACTGTTTGTTCTAAAGTACATTTATCACTTTTTTGTTAGGTTTTAGGGGAATATGACCTTAAGTTAAACAACCAATAAATAAATTGCACAAACATTGTCAATTATCCTCTTTTCCCCCATCTTTTATTATTTTAACCTGACATATTAATTAAAAGCTTTGATCAATACAGCCAGTATCATAATTTAATGCATCTTTCCAGATGGGTTTTACGAAGTCTGTGTGTTTGAAAGATGTTTCTTATTCTCTTCCTCCTTCCCTTTTACTTCTTCTTCCTCATCCTCCTCCTTTTTCCATATAAAACTATTATTCTGGTAGTCATTTTTTTTTTCCTTTCAAGAAGAAAGTAGAGTCAAGGTGATCACAGGAAGATTAAGCTTCATTATCGTTTTGTGAGGCCTATAACTAAGGCTCAATATCATATGTTGCTTTGACGTGTGGAGACATGGGGATGTCCTCATATTGCCTACTATGAAAATCCTCTCTTTATTCTGCTCCTGTTAGTACTCCAGCCAAGCAAACCTTCTCATCAAATGAACCAGGTCCAATTCTTGCTCATCATTGAATGGGCTCCCTTCTAGCTAGCATTATTCAAATAAGCCAATTCCTACATACACACACAATTGAATATTATTGAGGATCCTCTCATACGAACTTGGGATACATCTCTCTGTACCACCCGGCCCATCTTGCACAACCCCTGGCTGCTTACTGTGTTTCCACGTGCAACCCTCATGAATTTCATCCTGGTCTGCAGTATTTTTTTATTCCAGGTTGGGCTAATATTGAATCATCTTGCCCGTCCTCCAATATGACTGTCATTTCCACTTCATAAGTGAAAATAATTTCTCAATATAATTTCTCTTTAATTTAGACAGGTTAAACCATTTGTCCAAAGCTACAGAGAAAGTATCGTTTGAACCAAGATCTTATTCTAAATCACACTATTTTCAGCACCTTTCATTATTTCTATCAAAGAGAAGTGTATTCTGTCTAAAAACATAAGATAGTGTGCTATAATGAATTTTTCATGAAATAGGAAGAAAAATATTTGTTCTTAAAATGGCCAAATGACTTTTATCCTAACATTTCATTTTTGACTGATAATAATAGATGGAAACCCCATTAAAACACCTCAGACAAATACAAATGATACACACAATGGCATAAATGATCCTACTGGGACAATACGTATTTAAAATGATTGACGTTTATTAGTGTGGTCCTTTTGTGCTGGAAGCAGGGATATAGAAATAGGCTTAAGTTAATGGGACTTCTCCTTAGCCTCCACCTTTTTCCTTTTCACCAGACTTTCTTCAGTTGCTCCACAATAGATTTGTTCCAGTTGTCCCAGTTTGTATCTTTTCAAGTGTAGCTGGTCCCTGGTAAGGCTGATGGACCCTAAAGAGGCTTGGGAATCTCCTTGAGGTTTATATACTATTAGGATAAAAATACAAGTGCTTTGTCTTTCCTAATTCTTCTGTTTTTCCTATAAATGACTTCATTCTAGTCTCTTCTTCCATAAGTTTGACTCTTTTAGATGCCTCACTTAAGTGGATTTGCAAAGTATTTGTTCTTCTATGACTGTTTTATTTCATTAGCATAATGGATTTTACGTTATTCCAGGTTGTCACAAATGGTAGGAGTTCCTTCTTTTATAAGGTTGAGTAATATTCAATTGTGTGTATATGTAGGATTTTCTTTATCCGTTCATGTATAGATGGACATTTGGTTTGTTGCCTTATCTTGAGTATTGTAAACAATGTTTCAACATGGAGTGGAGATATCTCTTCTCTATCCTATTTTATTTATTTTTTAGATATATGCCCCAAAGTAATATTGCTGAATCATATAGTATTTCAACTTTCAATTTTTGAGGAACACCCTGCTGCTTTCCATGGTGGCTGCACCATTCTACATTTCCCCCAATGTATGTTTTTCAATTTCTTTACACACTAAACCATCTCTAGTCTGTTGCTAACAACAGCCATCCTAACAATTGGGAGGCAATCATTATGGCTTTGGTTTGTATTTCCATGATGATTAAGCAATGTTGAGCAGCACCTCATGTATTTGTGGACTATTTATATGTCTTCTTTGAAGAAACTTCTATTCAATTATTTGTCCATTTTTAAAATCAATGGGGTTTTTTGTTTAGGTTTTTTGTTGTTTGTTTTTGTTTTACCTTTTTTGCTATTGAATTGTAGGAAAAGCTTATATATATTTTGGATCATAAACTCTTCTCAGATAGATGGTTTGTAAATATGTTTTCTCATTCCATACATTGCTTTTTTACTTTATAATTTTTTTTACTGTGCAGAAACATTTTAGTTGGATATACCACGGAACGTCTATTTTTGGTTTTGTTGCCTGTGCTTTTGGTGTCAAATCCAAGAAATCATTGTCAAGACCAATGTCAACAAGCTTTTCCACATATATAAGTTGTTTAAAACTTTCAAACTTATAGAGGCAGAGAATAGAATGGTAGTTTACAGAAGTTGCAGGGAGGGAGAAGTGGGGAATTATTTCTTAATGGGTAAGAAGTTTCAATTATACAAGATGAATAAGCTTTGGAAATCTGCTATACAACATAGAGTTGATATATACTGTGCACTTTAAGATATGATAAGACAATAGATCTCATGTTTTACCACAGAAACAAACAGGCAAACACAAAACACATACATACGAAGGACATGAGAAAATTTTTGGAGGTGATTAGTAGTTTTAGTACCTTGATTGTGGAGTTGGTATTACAACTGTACATGGAAACCAGATATACAAAAAGGCATACATTAAATCAGAGAATTTTTGTACAGAAATTATATATTTCAATAAAACTTACAAATAAATACCATAAGCTAAGAAATAAAAATATCACGGACATTATTTATCTCCCTCTCTAAAACTTAAACCCTTTCCTCACAATGAGTAAACTATTAGGCACATGCTCTGGAGGGATTCTGTTTACACAGACACTTGTAATTAAGGATGTACTGAACGTGTATAATCCACTCCCTAATCTCAACTTCTCTCATGACTCATTATCACAATTATAGTGTGTTGAGAGTATGGAATAAGGTAGGCACTCTGTTACTTGCTATACCTACATCACAACATTTCTTCATTCAGTTCCGTCCTCACCATAATCATTTTCATTTATTATTGACTAACTCAGTGCTTAGACATGTAAGAGTATGTTTAGGTCACGTGACTAGTAAATGAAGGAGCCAGGAGTAAAACCCAGGTTAGACTATACTAACTACACTTGGCTCACAACACCGGGCTGAGTGATTTGGAAGCACCACAGTTTGCCTTGAAGGCAGAAGCTGCTTAGGAAGACATTCTTCTTCTTCTTTTTTTTTTTTTTTTTGAGACAGAGCCTCAAGCTGTCACCCTGGATAGAGTGCTATGGCATCACAGCTCACAGCAACCTCCAACTCCTGGGCTCAAGTGAGTCTCTTGCCTCCGCCTCCCAAGTAGCTGGGACTACAGGCACCCGCCACAATGCCCGGCCATTTTTTGGTTGCAGCCGTCATTGTTGTTTGGCTGGTTCAGGCTGGATTCGAACCCGCCAGCTCAGGTACACGTGGCTGGCGCCTTAGCCCGCTGAGCCACAGGCGCTGAGCCAGAAGACATTCTTCTTTAGAGGCAGGTCTTTTTACTGGTTTCCCTGCTGCTGACTTGATTCCTAAAAATACACTGTTGATTGTTCATGGCTTCAGAGAAAATCACTTTTCCATAAAGTGCCCATTATAGTGTGTCAATGAATGTGATAACGTGCGTAATTTACCTGAGGGGAGTATGTAATTAGAGAGTTAACCTTTTACTTTGCTCCCATTAATCAGTTAGAGAAAATGATTGAAGAATAACGCATTACCAACCGTGTCCACTGTGCTATTGTGCATTTAATTTCTAAGTTACTAGATAGAAACAAAATGCTCAAAGACATGAGCCTGAACATGTTTAGGCAGAGATGGCATTTGGCACATTTAGAATGACCTACTTTCCCTTTCTTTCATACGCACTTAAAAATTGTTCAAAAATTTATTTAGTATGGAATAGTATTTCACTCAAATGAGAAAGGAAATGCAGGATTCTATTTTTTACCTTCTAAAATCATCCTTACTGTTCAGAAACCATGTCATGTATCCAAGGCACATGTATGCTTCCATCAGAGAATCGTGTGGAGTGAGAGTGATGTGTCCTGAAAAATTGAGACCAGAACACCCATTGCTACACCTTTTCTTCCCCTATCTACATAGACTTGCTTCCTCAACTCTGGGTAGAGTTTAATTTTCTGCACTACAGGAAAGAGGAGTCAGTCTCATGAAAGTGGTAGCTTTGAACACTTCCAACTCTGGGAATCACAGATGATAACCAGCAGCATTGTCTCTGTGTCTTCAAATCACTGGGTCCTGGCCTTGATTTTAAGCATGTCATTTGTGATACTTCATTCTTATAGATGCTGGAATATGTAAGAATGCAGAAAAATCTGAAGTATATAAAAATTATATATGCCAGCTGGTGAGGGAAATAGCATTGAATGAGAGGACGCCATAAAGTTTTACTGTCTAGTTTTGAGCTTTTGAGCACATCCTTTAATTTCTCAGAATCTCAATTTTTCTATTTATAAAATAGGGATTTTATTTTTCCTTCTACCTCAAGGAATTTCTAAAGAGAAAACCTGAGATTAAAAAATATATATATCAAGCATTGCATTTACAATATAATTGTAAGTATATGAAAATGTGAAATATTGTTAGTTTTATCTGTTGCTAACTCCGAATTGCTGAATTTTGATTTCTATGGCAAACTTGAGATGAAGGCAGACTACTATACCTTTTACGTTTCAGATTCCTGCTAATTGTAGTTGTTCCAATTCTAAAGATATTCTGTAGTTCCTCAGGTCAGGAGTAATTCACGTATCACTCTTGACCTTGAAACCTTGTTTAACTTTTCATCCTCTTTTTTCAATCCCCATCTGTGGTAGATTAATTAATGATCCTTAAAAAATCTTGGAAACTGTAAAAAATCTTAAATCCTTAAAAAATGTAAATGCTACCTTATGTAGAAACAAAGAAAAGGTTTTTTCAGATGTGATTAGGTTAAGAACATTGTGATAGAGCCGTTATTCTGGGTTATTAAGCAAGACTCTAAATGCAATCACAAGGTCTTTGTGAAAGAGCACCAAAAGGGACATTTGTTATAGACAGAAGTGGAGATGGCAATGTGACCATTTAGAATGCTATGGCCATAAGCAGCAGAATGATGGCAGCCAGCAGAAGCTACAAGAGGCAAGGATCGGATTTGTCCCTAAAGGATTCAGAAGCCACGTAGTACTAGGAGACTTGATCTCTGCCCAGTGAAACCGATTTCACCTTCCAGCCTCCAGAACCATAAGAGAGCAAAGGTGTGCTTTTTTAAGTCATATAATTTGTCATAATTTGTCACCGCATCTCAGAGAAAGGAAAACACTTTCCCCCTTCGATCACTTCAAATAAAATTCTAGTTGAAATTCTAAAAGACTGTGACAGTGTCTTTCCAAACTCTACTTTGCTGAGAAGTCATCTTAGACTCTGCAAACCTCAATATTTCCCTCCCAGTTAGAAATTGAGGGATGAACTATTTTCTCTTAATATTTTGAATGCTCTTTTGCATCTTGAGCTGCTTATGATACAAAAGGAACACATTTAGCTGGTGAAGATTGTTAGAGTTAAATGAGTTGTAAAATATGAAGTGAAGTCCTCAAAGTGGAATGGTACAGAGAAATTTCTCTTTGATAGAGTAAGGGATAGATCTATTTTTTAATTGAGATTTTGCTTTTCCCTTCTATAGTGAGTTGTTGTACATGATATGTTTTAGTAGGTTTTCTCAAGAAATGCTAAATAGAAAGGTGAAGGATTGTACCTCTTAGGGTTTTCCTTTCCTCTCCCATCATCCCATGGTATTGGTTTAAAATCATTGTTTTTATTGGAAATTTACTAACCCTACTCTTATTGGGAAATAAATAAAAACAACCTTAAAGTAAAGGATTCTTAATACTACAGAATTCAGAAGAACAAATGAGATTCATAGATTAAAGACTTTATTTTATATATACATATATATACATATATATATAATAGTGCAGTTTAAACAATAGAAATTTATTTTTTATGGTTCAGAATGCTGAAAGTCTAAGATGTGAGGATTGTTTTTAGTTTCTGGTGAATACTCTCTCCTTGGCTTACAAATGGGTGCATCTAATTGTATTATAACATATATTCTTGGACATGTTTAAAAAGAAGTAAAAAACATAATTTATTCACATTTCTAATTTTTTGACTGCTGGCTGAGAAATTTTTCTTTCCAATAGAGGCAATACACTGCTCATTTTGTCACATTTTACAATTAACTACCCACAGATAATTCTTATGACTGAATTCATCCAGTTGGCTTTGGATGAAAAGTTTTGGTGAAAAAGGCTTTTTTTTTTTTTTTTTTTTTGAGACAGTCTCTGTCACCCTCAGTACAGTGCCATGGCATCACAGCTCACAGCAACCTAAAACTCTTGGGCTTAAGTGATTCTCTTGCCTCAGGAAAAAGGCTGTTTTAAATTAGTGGATATGGAATTAAAGAACTATTTCTCAGAGAGATCATCATTGATTGAGGAAGATCTATGTTTAAGAATGAACTCACGCAGTGGAATATTACGTTGTCTCTAATAATGTCTAAAAGAGAACCTATTTCTTCCTGTTTTTGATCTATATCAGGTGCTGACTACACATAATAGGACATATGTGTCTAAATAACATTAGTTTGGTTTTAACTAAAGCACCAAAAACATGTTTTTATGATGCTACCAAACAGTGCACAAATAATTGCTGTAACGGCTGATAGGAAGCATTTATTAGTTAATTGAAAATAATATGAACTGGATGGTTTTAATTGACATATCTATATGGCTCTTTAGCATCCTGTATACTTCTAATTCTTATTGCTACAGCCATTATTTTTTAGTTGATGCCCCAAGTATTCTACAGATTAACAGAGAGAGAGTGTGTGTTTTAATTAGTGAGTAGGTTAAAGGGGTAAATTAGAAATTTCTAGTCTGAAGGTAATAAGGGTAAAAATAAGAAAAACCCATGGACTAGCAAGAAGTAAAAGTGGTAACACAAAACAAGATTAAACTAGTCAATAGTAAGCTATTTCAGTGAATGAAATGGGGAATTGATAGGTTCTTTTTGTTCTAGGCACTGGTTATAAACATCTACTCCTTAAAAAAAAATCAGATTGCATCCTTACAACTTGTGCAGTTTTCTGAACATGTTACATATTTAAAAATTCACTTAGAAATGTGAAGTAGAAATACAGTGCCCAAATGAATTTAAATTATGCATGCAATGAAGAAAAAAGGAAATCAATTTTAAAAAGTACATTGAGAAATATTGAAATCCTATTTTTCTCATACTTTTGACACTGTCTTTTCTGAGAAAAATTTCACATATCATTTGACTCAGATGGTACGTTCTCTTTTTGTTTTTAAGCATATTTATTGGTTTGAATCAGTTATAATGAATGTATCATTCTATGAATAATGAGATAACATACAACTATGTTCTTATTTTAAAATTCTGAATAAATTTTAAAGTCTAATAGTCTGACCTGTCAAGAGTTAATTTCAAAAGAATCTTTCAAAAATCCTTTTAACTCTCTTTATGTACCCAGCTTAGAACCACAGTTTTCATTCTCTTTCTGGCATTAAGCAATTTTCAGTAAAACAGGGATCTTTCGTAAGAAAAAAAAAAGAGAAAGAAAGGAAGGAAAGAAGGAAGGAAGGAAAGGAGAGATAGAGAGGGAGGGAGGAAGAAAGAAAGAGAGAGAGACGGAGGGAAATATATCTTCAAATTTCGTAAAGGATAGTTTCCAAAGAAAAGGAATGTAGAATTTTTTATTCATAATAAGACAGATACCTTAATAGTGTTGTTATTGTATAAACTTGTATTCACATTTCTCACTTTGTTTCTGTATATTTAAAAATATGGCCATTTGCCTAAATAACAGAAGTCAAATTATAAAGTACTATATACAGTTAGATTCATGTCCACATTTTGAGACCATCAACTCCATATGGAAATTTTTGAAGTTAGGAGTTTCTAGTCCTGTAAGGATGTAATATATAAAAATATTCAAAGATACAGTCAGTGTTTTAAAGGACCTTTTCTTAAGAAAGGAAATTCAGGATTACACTGGAAATCTTAGGGTTAGCTGTCAGACCTTAATATGGAAGATATATTAAGGTCTAACATGAAAAATAGAGAGGGAGAGAGGGTCAGTAACTTATGTCATGGATGAAAGTGAAATAAAAGGAATGCAAGAAGGGGAGTAGACTTTCAACAGAATAAACAGATAAAAGCACTTCCATGAATGAGCTAGTATAATAATCACCACCGGTGGAGCTGTAGGTGGAGAATGGGAAGGACCTACGTAAAAAGACAGTGTCTTCATTTATGGAAAAGTGCAGGCTAAGAAATTAGAAAAAATATAGACCTGAATTCTTCTCAGGAACTTTAGGCTTTCTTCCCTTGATGACCAGTTGAGTTGTATTGGTCTGTATATTCTTATAAAAGAAAATAATAAGTCAGTTAGCATGAGACATATTGATTGAGAAATTTCAAGACTATCCGGGCATATGCAAATTTTTCTCTTATTAAGGGCTTGTTACATTTACCTGGCAATATATATTACATGGAAAAATATTTTAGCATCTCTCACACTTATTTTTTTTAATCATTCAGTCCTTTAGTCAGTAAGAATATAAATTATGTGTCTGGATTAACTAAAATACAAATTTAGTTTACTTTTTAGTTCCCTACAACATCTACTCATTTACTTTTATTCACTATCAAATATGATATCTGAAATGATAGTGAATAAAAGTAAACAGTCTCAAAATACATACTGAAGGATTTAACTATCCTGAAAGCAGGAGTATGGCATGGAAGAAGTCACTATTAGGAAGAATCTTAAAGAGTAATGTGTTACCAAGAAAATCTATGAGGATGTTTTAGAAAGATGGCATATTATACAAAGAGAAGCACATTTGAGAAGTGAAGGAAGCTGGGAAGCATTCAGCAAGTGGCAGCCCCCTCTGAGGTAAATAAAGTCAATGCATTAGAAAATACAGTGTTTTCATTAAAGCCTTTATTCTAAATACAACCGAAATTCATTAGAGTGAAAAGGAGATGGCATGGTAATGTTTGTGTTTTAGAACGTATACTGGCTGCAGTCAAAAAAAGTGGATTGGAAAGTTGACTAATACAAAGATATCAAGATAATTCAAATGAGAGATGATGGTAGTTCGGTCTGAAATGGAGAAAGATGGATAGATACAATTTAGCAAATTCTAGTCATAAATAATAAAGTCTTAATACTGTATTATATATACTAAGTCTGAAATAAATTAAATACCTCTTGGCTTTCTGGCTTATATGTCTGAATATGTGCCTGAGACATTCAGAAAATTGTAACACTGGAATAATTAATATCAAATTTGATGTGAAAATCTTGAAGTTAAGTTTGGGGATAATAGCATCACTATGCTTTAAAACATCCAAATACTGATATAAGTTAAAATAGAGGATAGATGTTGTTCACCATATACCATAACATGAATTGTATTTGAAGCCAAGAGAGAATGAAATTGCTTATAGTATCAGAAGAAAGAGCCTAGACTCTAGCCTTAAAGAATTTTAACAAGAAAAATATCAGATAGAAATGACAAAGGCAGTATTTTTTCTGGAATGCACAATATGAGTCTTTCCAAAGACAAAGAGTTAGCAGCAACTTTCAATGCTAAGTAGTTAACGGTTATAAAAAGGCTAACTGAATTTAGAAAGGACTCTGTATAAGTGAAGTGACTTCAGAGAGTTTGTCTTCTACCTGAGAGGGATATGAGGTAACAGAGACAATGAAGATAATGTTTCAAAAGGTTAGCTGTGAACGGAGAGAGAGTATGCCTGCAATTGAGGGGAAAGTGAGGTGAAAGAATCTTTATGAGAAAGGGATAAAATGAGAAAGAGATTTGAATATGTAAGGAAGACTTAATAATTAGTACTTGAAAACCCCATCATCCTAGCATTCTGGGAGGCTGAGGCTGAAAGACTGATTACCGAGGCCAGGAGTTGAAGACTAGTCTGAGCAAGCACAAGACCCGCATCTCTCCAAAAAATAGGAAAAAATTATCAGACATACCAACAAGGGTCTGTAGTTCCAGCTACTAGGGAGGATGAGGCAGACGAATCACTTGATCCTAGGAGTTAGAAATTTTAGTGAGCTGTGATGACAACACTGTTTAGCTAGAGCAATGGGAAAGACTGTAGAAAAAAAAAGGCATTAGGAAGAAGATAATGAAATCCCAGCCACAGATAGGGACCTTCGATAGGAAAAAGTAACCTGAATATAGCAGAACATCTATAAGTTGAACACCCAAAGGACTGCAACAAACTGGTCAACATATGGAGGTGATCAACATGAGGAGCTTGCATTGAGTATTGAATATATGTGGCACATGTCTGGTTTATGAAAATTAGGTCAACTTAAGGAGGTGGTCAGTGTAGCATGGTGGTCAACTATAGAAGTTCTACTCTATTTGTACTATTCAACATGAATTCCTCTTGACCAGACTCAGATGCTCAGGTCATGGTTGATATGCCAGTCTCTACAAAAGTTCCATTATTTCACTTCCAAGATACCCAGTCGATAGCATCCTCTATGATTCATCTGTGCCAGTTTCAACTTGCTCAGCTTTTCTCTGTTGCAGGGAGGGCCTCATTTGTTTCCATTAATGCAGATTTTATGTTTCCTGATTTTTGTGTATCTCATAACTTTGATAAAGACCAGCATATTATTTCAGTAATTGACCGAGGTAATGTTTCAATACTGAAATAACATGTAAAGTTATATCATTAACACCTCTCCTCCTTATACCATAATAGTATGAAATTTATCATAGAATTATTCAATTCAAATACTACATAATAATCATTGCACAGGACATTATTTAATTTTACTAGCTTTTTAAAATGCAGTAGAGATCTATAGCTTCAGTTACCCTTGTGAGGGAGCAATGTCCCTAAAATCAAGATGTTTGACTGAAATATTCCCTGAGATTGTACAATTCACTATTGGTTTTGTTCACTGAAGTATCTCAAGAGCATAGAATGGTGCCTTTCACATGGTAGGTGTTCACTAAATTATTGTTGAATAAATTAATAAGACATTGGCCAGTACTGGAGAGCAAGCTCACTCTCATAGTAGGGACTAAATAAGACAGACATAAAAAGCTAAACATTGAGAATCACTGTCAAAATAAGAAAGTATAAAGCACAAAGCAGTTCTAAATTGTCATAATTATTTTTTTGGTCTTTATCAGTGACATTTAAAACTACTGAACAATAATTTTACAATTTTTTTAAGATTTAAAAATATAAATAAGCATGTTACACTAGAAATATGCATTTATGCCTATTAACTAAGAAATAAATGTTTGAAGAAAAGATATGCAAGAACACTGGATGTTGTAAAAAGATTTCACTGTAGTCTTCTAGGTTGATTATCTATTTTCCATTGGAAAATACTATATTTATTTTTATAAATTCACTTAATGTGCTTAAGATTATAATTGTTTCCAGAGTTAAATGTTAAAGTTCATAAAAATGAATCAATAAAAATGCTTGAGTTGTTTCCACATCTTTGCAACAGAAATAACATCAATACCTGAATGGATTAATACATTTTGGTACATATACATATGCATGCCATAGAGTACTACTCAGCCATAAAAAATAAATGGTGATCTGGTATTGTTTATAACAAGCTGGACAGAACTGGAGGCCATTCTTCTAAGTGAAGTATTACAAAAATGGAAAAACAAACACCACATGTACTTAGTACTAAATTGGAATGAGTCCATCAGCACTGATGGGCAAAGAGTGAAGTAAAACTCAATGGTAACCAAGTAGGTGGAGGGAGCGAGAGGGGTCAGGTTAATTCAGACCTAACAGGTGCAAGACACACCTTCTGAGTGAAAGAGCACACTTATAATTTTGACCTAACATCAGGTCAAATGTATAAAATCAAATTATGTAATCAAAATACCTGTACTCCTGTAATATTCTGAAATTAAAAATATGCATATATATATATAAATGCTTGAATCAGAAAGCTGCTTAAAATAGGCACGTGTTTGTGTTCAATTTTACAAAATCCCAAACCATACCCACAGGTGACCTAGTTAGAACAACATTGAAACAGCAATATTGTTTCCTAGAAGTTGGTACCAACTTACAAAGAGTACATCACAATGTCAGGGGCAAATGACAATTTTAGACATGCTAATTCTCTAATACATTTTTACCAAGGGATGCACAGTAATGGGAAAGTGACATCTTTTCTTCAAAAATCCAACAAAAAATTAAAATTTACAAATGTAGCAGAGTCCAGTGTTGAGTGGGGCATTCAAACAATCAAATCATATGCTCATATCACGTACGATAAATGAGTACTGTATTAAAAATAACAACGAAAGACATTTGTATTCTGCATTTAGCAAGGTTCGCCTGTACCCTTCTAAGATGCAACGTAGGTGTGGCCCCACCAATTACCCTCCCTCCGCCCCACCCTCCCCTCACCCCTCCCTACCCTTGCCCCTTTCCCTATCTTCTTGGGTTATAGTTGGGTTATACCATTCATATGACGGCTATAATTGCCGGGAGGGCATGTTAATCAGGTTGATGAAAATAGTTAAGATTGTATATGAGGGCAGCACATTGTACTCCTTGATTACACTATTGTACACAGCTATTATTTAATGATAAAGATAATAAAAAAATAAAAAAGAAAAAGCAAGTAAACAGAAAAAAAAATAACAACGAAAGTAGTATTATAAGTCAGTGCTTTGACTTAATTGAACCATGTTTTCTTGCAATAAGAATCTCCATCAACTGAGAGGTATTGTATAAGTAATAGTGGTTGAAGTGGGTGGCACTTGTGGCTCATCGAGTAGGGTGCCGGCCCCATATACCGAAGGTTCAAACCCGGCCTCTGCCAAAATGCAAAACAGAAAAATAGCCGGGCGTTGTTGTGAGCGCCTGTAGTCACAGCTACTCAGGAGGCTGAGGCAAGAGAATCGCCTAAGCCCAGGAGTTGGAGGTTGCTGTGAGCTGTGTGACACCACGGCAGTCCACCAAGGGTGACAGAGTGAGACTCTGTCTCTACAAAAAAAAAAAATATATATATATATATATAGTGGTTAAGTACCAAAATTAATTCATGACTGGTTGACTTCTGGATTTATATTTAAATCTGTTTAAAGAGAGTCCTAATTTAGCATAACTCTCTTTTGAATTCTCATATATTCCTTATGAAGGGAAATGACAAAAGGATATACACATTCTATTGAGGTGTCTGCAGTCTCATGCATATCATATCATTGCACAGATTTGGTAAATGGTCATTTTTGCTTAGTAACTAATTGTAGCAATCACAATTGATGGAAGTTCTGAATTATACATAATGTGTTTAGTTTAAGTCATCATAATCTAGGTTGTCTTTAGCAATGTGTTTCAACTTTATCTATTATGCATATAATGTATTATTTGACATATATTTTTGGAATATCTACTATATGTGTTTCATTGTTTTAGGACCTGGGAATAAATCCTTGCCATTTTGGAGCTGGTATTTTAGGGGCAAGTCAAAATGTTAGAATACAATAGTTAATATATTTAAAAATATGTAAGAAAATTATAATTTCTAAGGGAAAGAAAGGGAAAAAATGCCATGATAAAGAGGTTACAGAGTGAAGGAGGGTGAGAAGAGCTACTCTTTTAAAGAGAGACTTAATACAATTCTCTTTGATAAAGGAATATTTTAGCAGAGACTTGAAGGAGATAGAGAGTGAGACTTCTGAGAGGAAAAATATTCATGTGGAGAGAAAATCCATCAATAAGCCCCAAGTTAATAGAGAATTATGCTTGGTATGATCAAGGAACAAGAAGACAAACGTGGCAGGAAATTTATGGAATTTCAGAATTTGTGCTAATTTACTTTGAAATTATTTTTGAGACTCAAAACAAATAAAAATATAGATAAAAGCATTCTGGGAAAAGATAACAAAAGAAAAACATAGATCAAACAAAAATAAATCAGCATCATAATGTGAAAACATTATTTATAGTACAAAAAAACTAAACAAGAAAGCACTTGATTAAAATCATATATATGGTAGAAATATGAGTAAAATATATGAAATATCGGATTAATTCTAGCATTAAAACTTAGAGTAGGTGAAGAAAAAAGTACATTTAATTACATAATAAAATCACTCATGAAAATAATGCATATACATTATTTTAGAATACCTATGAAACATTAATAACAACTATGAAATGTCTATATGCAAAAAGCACAAATAGTATTAAATTACAGAAAATTAGAAATAGAGAAGGCATCATTATCCAATCACAATGCAGTTAACATAAAAATTAATTGCAAAGCAAATAATTCTACTAGAAATCAAGCAACCTAATGAAATTTTTAGTACTTGATTCAGAGAAAAAATGAGCACTAAGAACATTATTAAATAATGAAAATGGAATCATGAATGGTGAAAGATTGTGATATCCTTTTGTAATATCCTGGATGGAGTTGGAACACATTCTTCTTGGTAAAATATCATAAGAATGGAAAAGCAAGTATCTAATGTACTCGATACAAATATGAAGCAGTAGATGATATTATTCATGCCCACATAGTTAGAGGGGGGAGGCAGGGGTGCTCTTACAGAAGAATCACATTGTGGGGGTATTTGGTACACCTTTCGTGAATTGGACAAACCATGAGAGGGACCAATTAACAAAATCAGGTATTTTGACCTTGTTGTTTGTATCCTCTTATTAACTTGAAATAAATTTATTTTCAAAACAAAATAAAATGGAATCATGACAATTATTAAAATGTTGCTCAAATAAATATTTATATCCTCCTATCCTTATGTTACTAAAAATGGAATGGTAAAATAAATCAGTCATAAAACATAAATAAGAAATAAGAAATAACTTAATGAAAGGGAAGGCCAATAGGCCAATAAAGAAATTTAAAAATGTTAAAAGTAGAATTTACAAAGTTAGAATTATAGAACTTATAAATAAATCCAAAGTGAATTGTTTTCAAAAAACCTTAAATGAACTGGAAAAATTCTTATTGAACTGTATGTATGAAATAATGATGAAGTAAAAGTAACTTCAGTACAGCTAAAATGAAAAGAATTAAAAGAAATGACTTATCTAAACTTCAGTAAAATAGAAAAGAGTTGGATTCTCTAGAAGGTGAATGATTCTCAAACTGATCTGTGAAGCTGTTTCTATCAACATAATTATCAAGTTATGTGAAAGTAACGTTTGTAAGGGAATACAAAATACTTGTTTTTGGATCGTGTAATAATTCAAATAGAAAATTTAAGAAAATCATAATTATTCAGGAATTTAAAAACTTATGGAGCAAAAGATTCCTTAAATAAGACCTTCTAATATCACCAAATACAAAGAAAAAAAATGAATGGAATTGCAATGAAATGAAGTATTATTCTCTATGAAGAACATGACAAACTAAGACAAAGAAAGGATATTGGATCAGGAGAAAATATCTGCAATATATCTAATTTTTTCTTTCTTTCTTTTTTTTTTTTTGAGACAGAGCCTCAGACTGTCGCCTTGGGTAGCATGCTGTGGCATCACAGCTCACAGCAACCTCCAAATCCTGGGCTCAAGTGAGTCGGGACTCCCAACTCACTTCCGCCTCCCAAGTACCTGGGACTACAGGCACCCGCCACAACTCCTGGCCATTTTTTGGTTGCAGCCATCATTGTTGTTTGGTGCGCCCAGGCTGGATTTGAACCCACCAGCTCAGGTGTACGTGGCTGGTGCCTTAGCCTGTTGAGCCACCAGCGCCGAGCCAATATATCTAATTTTTTAAAGTGTTATTTAGAATGCCCGAAACACTCAGATATATGACTAAGGAACAACAACAAAAAAAAAACACAAACAAAAAAAAAATCCTAACTGCATAAGACTTATAATATTTTTTAATTTTATAAATAACCATTGAAATAGAGTTTGTAGTTTAAAATAGTAAAAATTCAGCTTTGTACCCATACCTCAATGGTTAGGGTGCCAGCCACATACACTGGGGTTGGTAGGTTCGAACCCAGCCTGAATCTGCTAAACAACCATGACAACTACAACAACAACAATAAATAAATAAATAAATAAATAAATAATAAATTAAAATACTAAAACTTCAGCAGGGAGGAGCAAGGATGATGGCCAACTAGGGGCAGCTTTCATCAAAGGCTCCTGTCCAGGAAGAGTGATACTGGACAGAAGTGTACTCAGTGAAGCCAAAGATGGGGAGCTAAGCTAAGAAAGAAGATGGACAAGTGCACATCATCTCTGCTGACGCAAGCTGTGACCCAAGAAAGAGGATCAAAAAAAAAAAAAAAAAAACCCAAAAAATTCTAGGTAAAAAATCCCTTGCCAAGAGGACAAGAGACCCCCTTCCCCAAGTGGGAGGATCACAATGAGCTCTCTGCAGGCAAGCACAGAACTAAAGGCCTCTCATTTTACTCCATGGAAGAGAACTGCTAAACACTGGGCCTTCTCAAAAAGGTCCCACTTGTGAGCCTAGGCATCATCCTGCCTGGCATAAAATTCAATAAACATTTTCCCTGAAATTCTGAACTTTCAGGCCACCCATTCCCCTCTGACTGGTGATCTGAAGGTCTGTCCCCTCCAAATCCCAGAGTGTTTGAAAATTCCCTGAGAGGCATGAGCATTCTGTGGGCCACTAGACAGCAGTGGGGAAACAATGACTTGAGTGGAAGCAGGTGGGGCATGGTAAGAGAGGGATGTATCACAATGGTGCACAGTGTGTGAAGGTGCTGTTGACCCTGTTCTCATTTGGTGGGTGAACTTTTCTGACTCCATTGCTCAATGAAGGAGACAAGGTACCATCCCCTCACTTTTGATGGATGAAACTGCCTGTGGATTTCTACTATCAGGCCTCTGGAGACCCTTTGAATTCTCCTTGTTGAGCAGTGATTGTACTGCCTGGGGCAATTAGAACTCTTGACCTGGGCTGTCCACCTAAGGACACTCCAAGGGTGAGCTGTGATTGTTTTGTAGAAAGGAAGAACTGATTCTCCTCCTCCAGCTGTTGCTGGTGGGGGATGGAGCACCACAGTTGCTTGTATCTCTACCCAGCTAAGATTTCAGCCTAAGACCATGACTCCTTATGATTCAGTATAGGCTGACTGACTTCAAGACAGAACCAGCTTACACTATCTCACCAAACAGGTCCTCAGAGTCTCTGGCTGCAGGCCTGAAGGGGACTTTTGTAAGACTGTAACAGAAAAGCCACAATCACAAGCCTGAGCTTATTGGTAAAGGGCTGGTTAACCCCACTTCCTGAGTTTCCAATCCAATCTTACCTGTTGCTGCCACCCAGCCTCCTTGATCAATGATGCAGAGGCAGCACTGCAGACGAAATGATTGATTTGAAAGGAAAGGCTGATGCTCACTCAGGCATTTCAGCAAATTTATTTCTTCCAACAATGTGTATATAGGCACATAACTTAATTAACAAGCACATGACTTAATCTTATGACTTAATCAATAAACATAGGACTTAAACCTGGCCCCAGGCCTTTTACTGCCTGATACTTCCAGGTCTATGGATAGATCAGACTAACTGATAACCACTTATTATGTAAAACTATCCTTATCAGCTAAGGTTTAACTGGCTTAACTGATAACTATTTTACCAAAGTTATTCTTATGCTAAGTAATAATCCTTTAACCAACCATTTTGAGGCAGTTAATCGTCTTAAGGGAGTAGCCTGGAAAATCCCACCAGCATTTTTCCTTTCTAACTCACAAAAGGCTTTAAACTTGCCTTCACAAATGAGAGACTGATTGACCTTACAAGGGCTCAGATGACTGCCCCTACATTACCCTACCAGTTTCAATTCCCAAATTGCAGAAAACACTCATTGGGAAGAAGCAGAAGAACTATGACAACATGAGTAATTAGAGTAGATCAACATCCCCAAGGAATGACAAAGGAGATACAATAGAAAACGCCATTCATAGACAAATGGCTGAATTGTCAGAAATAGAATTTGGAATACAGATGGCAAATAAAATGAATAGAATGGAAGAAAAGATGGAAATAGAAATACAAAGAGTAGTTCAAAAGTTGTCTTACAAAATTAATAAATTCTAAGACAAA
This sequence comes from Perodicticus potto, assembly GCA_963574655.1. Taxonomy (NCBI): domain Eukaryota; kingdom Metazoa; phylum Chordata; class Mammalia; order Primates; family Lorisidae; genus Perodicticus; species Perodicticus potto. Next base: position 29,479 of record CAUYRH010041462.1, on the reverse strand, counting down.
GTCACCAAGAATATGGACATAATGAGAAAACATATAGCTGAGCTCAAGGAAGTTAAAACATAATTCAAGGAGCTTTGGAAATACAGTAGAGGTCCTCAGTAATAGAGTTGAACAGGCAGAAGAAGGGATCTCAGAAATTGAATACAAGGTTTTTGAACAATCCCAAGCATTCAAAGAGGCATAAAAATGGAAAACAAGATCAGAAAAATTTTTGAGAGAGTTGTGGGATCATTCCAAAAGATAAAACATCCAACTCAAAGGGATTCCTGAAGGAGAAGAGGTGGTCCTAAGTCCCATATTTTCCACTTCAAGATATTATGGAGAATTTCCCAAGAATTTGCAACAGATACAGGAATTCAAATAGTAGATAGTTTCAGAACCCCAGCAAGACTCAATCCAAATAAAGCATCTACTAGACACATTGTAATTAACTTTGCCAAACTTAGTGTGAAGGAGAAAATCCTGCAAGCAGCCAGACATAAGAAAAGTATTATTTACAATGTGAGAAATTTCAGACAAAACTTTTCAAGCCAAAAGAAGATGGTCATCAACCTTCAATCTTCTATAACAAAACAACTTTCAGTCCAAGATGCCATATCCAGCTAAACTGAATTTCATTTGAGATGGAGAAATCAATAATTTCACTGACATACACATTTTGAGGAAATTTGCTACAACTAAACCAGGTCTTCAGGAAATACTCAGACCCATTTTCCATAATGACCACCACAATGGTCTACCACCAAAGTAAACTCATCCAGAATTTATCAGGTAAAACCTAACTTTTTCAATGATGAAAGGATTAAAAATATGCACAGGACCTTTGAAAAACATGACAGCCAAATATATCTATAATTTTTCTCAATTAATGTAAATGGTTTAAATAGTCCTCTACAGAGACACAGGTTGGCTGACTGTATACAAAACTCAGGCCAGGTATCCATTGCCCACAAGAGATTCATCTTACCTCAAAGGATAAGAAAATGACTCGGGGTGAATAGATGGACATCTATAATGCAGGCAAATGGAAATTTGAGAAAAGCAGGGGTTGCAATCTTATTTGCAGATACAATAGAATTTAAACCAACAAAGATAAGGAAAGACAAGGATGGACACTACATATTTGTCAAGGGAAACACTCAACATGAAGAGATTTCAATAATTAAATTTTATGTACCCTACGTGAATGCTCCTAAATTTATAAAGAAAACCCTAAGGGATATGAATAATTTGATATCTTTCCACACTATAATAGTTGGAGTTTTTAACACCCCTTTGTCAGTTCTGAATAGATTCTCCAAGAAGAAACTAACCAAAGAAATAATAGACTTAAACTTAACCCTGGAACAGTGGTTCTCAACCTTCCTAATGTCGCAACCCTTTAATACAGTCCCCTAGGGTTGTGACCCACAGGTTGAGAATCACTGCCCTAGAACAAATGTACTTAACAAACATCTACAGAACATTTCGTCCTAATAAAACTTAACACACATTCTTCTTGTCAGCCCATGGATCATCCTCCAAAATTGATCATATGTTAGGACACACATCTAACCTAAACAAATTGAAAATAAGAGAAATTATTCCTTGTATCTTCTTGAAGTCAACAGCAACAGAAATCTTCATACAATAGCAGAGTCATGCAAACTAAATAACCTTAGGTAGATTAAATATGAGATTAAGAAGGAATTCGTCAGATTTTTGAAACAAAATGATAAATAAGACAAGAATTATTAAAACCTGTGGAATACTGCAAAGGCAGTCCTAAAAGTACTAATTTGTATCATTAGACATTTCATCAAGAAAACAGAAACAGAGCAATTCAATAACATAATGGGTCATCTCAGGCAACTGGAAAAGGAAGAACAATCCAACTCCAAACCCAGCAGAAGAAAAGAAATAACCAAAAGTAGAGCAGAATTAAAAGAAATTGAAAACAAAGAATCATTCAGAAGACCAATGTAGCAAAAATTGGTTCTTTGAAAGATTAATAAAATTGATAAATCTTTGGCTAGCCTAAGCAGAAATCAGAAAATCAAAATCTCTAATAACATCAATCAGAAATGATAAAGGAGAAATAGCAGATACCACAGAAATTCAAGAAATTATCAATGATTACTACAAAAACTCTAGTTTTAGAATATAATCTGGAGGAAATTGACCAATGTGTGGAAGTATGCCACCTCCAAGACTCAAACAGAAAGAATTAGAAATTTGAATAGACCTATATCAAGCACTGTAATAGCATCAAACTGTACAAAGTCTCCCCAAAATTTAAATATGGGACCAGGTGCCTTCACATCAGAATTCTACCAAACCTTCAAAGAGGAACTAGTACTTATATTACATAATCTTTTCCAAAACAGAGAAAAAAATGAATCCTAGACACGTTCTGTGAAGCAAATATAACCTTAATCCCCAAAACAGGAAAGGACCCAACAAAGAAAGAAATCTTTGCTGATTATTGATGCAAAAATATTCAATAAGTTTCTAGCAAACAGAAGTCAACAACACATCAAAAAAATTATCTACCACGATCAAGTTACTTTTATCCCTGGGTTACAAGGATGGTTCAACATATTTAAATCTATAAATACAATACACCACACAAATAAAAAAACAAAAACTATATGATTCTACCAACTGAGTCAAAACAGCTTTTAATAATATCTAACATCCTTTCACGATTAGAATACTAAAGAAAATAGGCTTAGAAGAGATATTTCTTAAATTAATAGAGGCAATCTACAGCAAGCCCACAACCAATGTCATATTAAATGGAGTAAAGTTGAAACATTTCCACTCAGATCTGGAACTAGACAAGGATGCCTGTTGTCTCCACTGCTGTTCAACATAGTAATGAAAGTCCTAGCCATCACAATCAGGCAAAAGGGGGATCAAGGGTATTCAAATAGGGTCAACGGAGATCAAGCTCTCAGTCTTTGTGGATAACATGATCTTATACCTGGGAAACCCTAGGGTTTCAACTACAAAGCTCTTAGAAATGATCAAGGAATATAGCAGTACTCAGGCTGCAAAATCAATACTTACAAATCAGTAGCTTTTATATATACCAGCAATAGTTAAGTCGAAAATATAGTCAAGAACTCTATTCATTTTACAGTAGTGCCAAAGAAGATGAATACATGGGAATTTATTTAACAAAGGATGTGAAAGATCTCCATAATGAGAATTATGAAACCCTGAGAGAGAAAATAGCTGAAAATGTTAACAAATGTAGAAACATACCGTGCTCATGGCTGGGAAGAGTGAACATTGATAAAATGTCCATACTACCCAAAGCAATCTATAGTTTTAATGAAATCTCTTTCAAAGCACTAATGTCATTCTTTAGAGAACTTGAAAAAATAATACTTCATTTTATGTGGAATAAGAGAAAACCTTGAATAGCCAATATATTACTTAGAAATGAAACCAAATCTAGAGGTATCTTGTTACCAGACTTCAGGTTATATTATAAATGTATAGTGATCAAAATAGTATGGTACTGGCACAAAAATATAAATGTGGATATATGGAACAGAATAGAGAAACTGGAGATGAACCAAAGCATATATAGTCATTTGATCTTTGATAAGCCTAAAAAAAAAAAAAACAAAACAAAAAAACCCATAGACTGGGGAAAAGATTCCCTATTTAACAAATGGTGCCAGGAGAACTGGCTAGAGACCAGTAGAAGACTGAAATTGGATCCTCACTTTTCACCACTAACAAAAATTGATTCTTACTGGATAAAAGATTTAAATATAAGACATGAAACTATAAAAACACTACAAGAGAATGCAGGGGAAATGCTTAAAGATATTGGCCTGGGAAAATATTTTATGAGGTGGATCTCCCTGGTAATTGAAGCAACACAAAAATATACTACTGGAGAACTCATGAGCTAAAAAAGCTTCTGCACAGCAAAGGACCCTGCAAGTTAAACAAACAGCCTTTGGAATTGGAGAAGATTTTTTCATGTTATTATTCAGCATAGGTGTGATAACTAGAATCTACAAAGAACTCAAATTAATGTATAAGAAAAGAACAAACAACTACATTTATCTGTGGGCAAGAGACTTGAACAGAAACGTCTCTGAAGATGACAGACAAATGGCCAAAAAACACATGAAAAAATCTTTAAGCATCAGAGAAATGAAAATCAAAACCACTTTCTGATATAACCCAACTCCAGTAAGATAAGCCCACATCACAAAAATCTCAAAACTGCAGATGGTGGTGTGGCTGTGGAGAGAAGAGAAAACCTCTACACTGCTGGTTTGATTATGAACTAATACAGCCTTTTTGGAAAGAAGTTTGGAGAATCCTCAAGGAACTAAAAGTTGACCTACTTTTTGATCCTTTAATCCGTTACTAGGTATCCACCCAGAAGAACAAAAATCATTTTACAAAATGATTGTAAAAATCATTTTACATTTGCACCAAAATGTTTATTGCAGCCCTGTTCATGATTGCCTATTCATAGAAGCAGCCAAAATGCCCCTCAACCCACGAATGGGTAAACAAACTGTGGTCTATGTATACCATGGAATACTATGCAGCCATTAAAAGATGGAGACTTTACATCTTTTATGTTTAGCTGGATGTGCTGGAATGTATTTTTCTTAGGAAAGTATCTCAAGAATGGGGAAAAAAGTATCTAATGTAGTGAATACTATTATGAAACCAATATGCAATTGCTTACACATTCACAAGAATGATAAAACAGACATAGACTCCAGAAGGAAGGAGAGGAGAGGAGGTAGAGGGGAGAGGAGGGGGGAAGGCAAGTGGATGAAGGGCATTTGGTGGTATCTCACCTAATGTGTACAACACAAGGGTACATTTCAAAACAACTAAGAGTATATAATAGATGTCTTACCACAAAAAATAAGTAAACGAGGTAATGGTTATGTTAAAAAGTTTGATTTAAGCATTCTACATTGTATATCAAATCATCATATTGAACCCTATAAATGTATAGTTATGATTTAGTAAAAATTAAATTTAAAAATAAAATACTAAAAAATTCAAAAAAAGATCTGAAATTATTTATAAGGTGACTTATTACAAAGTTCTACACACACACACACACAAAAAAAACAGTCATTATTCCCTACTACAAGAAAGCTAATAGAGATAATAAGAGACAGGTATAAATCAGAAATTTAAAACAACTCAAGTACAAAATAAACACTTTAAGGAATGTATAACCTTAATATTTAAATATGATACCTTCTTGTACTTATTATTAATTTTTTAAAAAGATAATAGAAATCTGTGTAATATCAAGGCACTCTCCTATGCTGCAGTTGAGATGTCAATTAGTGAAGGTATCTTTGTAGCATGATCAAATAGTACTAACTGTATTTCATATGCACACGTTCTGTGGTCTTGTGATTTTGAATTCAAGAGAAACTTTTGAACAAATGTATATAAGGAGATACACAAGAAGTTGATAGTAATGTCATTTGTTGTAAGAAAGTTGAAGGCAATGTAGCTGTCCATTACAGGGAGAGCTATATCTACATGTTACAATAGACTAGATCACAGAAACACAATGTTAGACCCAAAAGGCTTTGTTTTAGACTGGATGCTCTGCCCTGAAACACAAATATAGCTTCTTATCTTCTTTCTTCTCTTTTTTTCCTTGATTTTTTTTTTTTAAGGTTAATAGGAGGGTACAAACAACTAGGTTACCTTGCATTTGTTAAGGTAGAGTCCCTGTTGTACTTGTGTCCCTCACCCAAGAGGTGTGCCATACACCCTGACACTGTACCCACTAAGTGGGACCAATCCAAGCTATCTCCCTCCTCCACCTTACCCCCTCTTTTGTTCCATCTCCCCCAAATTGAATTGAATTGAGTTTTTCTTTGATGTGGGAATGCCAGATCTTCTGGCTTCATATTAATATTGAGTACATTGGATTCTTGCTTCTTTTCCATTCTTGCAATACTTCACTAAGAAGTCTTTTTTAAAGCTTTTTTTTTTTAATGTACCCTTTATGGCAATGCCTTCCAACTCCAATGGAAGCATAGAATTTCCTAGCTTAATTCTTCTTGCTTGGTTTATGTGTCTCCCTAGTGCTCACATAATCTATGATAGTATGTGTTTGAATTACGTACTGTGTTGTCTTTTTAAAATCTGTATAGTACTATAGTTTGTCCATTGTAAGCATTTAATAAATGTTTGCCAGTTATCTATTCTTCCTAAAATCTACTTGATGTGAAAGTAATATTGCTGCATCATTTTGATAATATTTTAAATTGATTCTTGCCTACTATATTTCCTCCACTTACTCTTTTTCAGATTTTATATATTATTATAAATTAAATATGCAGGTATAATCAGATTCATAATGTTTGTTTGTTTAATAGTTATCTTCCTGCTATATGATAAGAAAGGTTATAAATGTTGGTGATGTGTATAATGTTTACTATTGGTCAGTGCCTAATATCATTTCTGACATATAATTAGAGCTTATTAACGTGTTAGTTGAAAAAAGTTGATAAATGAATTCTTTCTACAAAATATAGAATGAGTAACAACTTAGAAAGAAGATAGTGTAAGTTAGCTCAGTGCTGGCAGCTCAATGGATAGGGCACTAGACACATACAAGGGGGCTGGTGGGTTAGAACCTGGCCCAGGCTTGCTAAACAACAATGACAATTGCAACCAAAAAAAAGCCAGGCATTGTGGCGGGTGCCTATATTCCCAGCTGCTTGGGAGGCTGAGGCAAGAGAATCACTTAAGCCCAAGAGTTTGAAGTTGCTGTGAGCTGTGACACCACAGCACTCTATTCAGGGTGACAAAGTGAGGCTTTGTCTCAAAAAAAAAAAAAAATGTAGTTTAAGTCATGAATTTAAAATAACATGAGGTAAATCTTTTACTAAAAAAACAAAACATTTAAAAAGTTTTCTCCACTTATGTATATTAATAGAAATATTTGTACAAGTAAAATATATATAGTTCTCAATTGGAATAAAAACAAAATAGAAATTAAGTCATTTTAGTGACTTTAGGACTGAGGAAAGGTAGAATTTCCACATTATTATATGTATTAATTTATGTGGTGGTATTCCACCTCTAAATAATAAAATTTTGAAAATAGTGAAGTTTTCAAGTTGAAGCTAAATACATTTTTATTAAATTTTATTTAATTTTTATGGTATATAAATACATTTCATGAAACAATCTGCCACCTTATAGTACTGCATCAATTACTACATGTCAGCATTTTTTCCCCCGAAATAGGTAACGTTATTAAGTAAAAGCATGTTAGACGTGGGCATTCACTAAGGCTTTGGTTGAAAAATAGCATGCTACTTTCTTTTTACAATTAAATTTTGCTAGGTTAAAAGCACTAATGGCCAGAATCCTACTGAATCATTTTTCACTTTTACCTCTTCTACTTTAAACGATCTTTCTACATGGGAAAAGATTGCATGCATGGATTACAATTCACATTTTGACAAACAGAATTAGAGGGGGAAATGACTCTTGGAAATGTATTAGGGTTATTATAATACAAATCACTGAAAAGGCTGATAAAACATAAGCTGCTAAAATAATGAGAAAGTCTCTCTGCTCAGGAATCCCTGCGACTTTACTACTGTGGTAGATAATCACCATGGTAAAAGCTTTGGAGACAGAATAAGGATAGAGTAAGTCTTGGAAGATAAATTAAGAAAGTAAAATCCCATTATTATGGATAATACTATTCAGATTACCATGTCAGAAAGGCTGAATAAATTAAATAAGTTTCATCTTAATGAGACTTAAATAATGATTTACAAAACATTGCATGATACTACTGAATCCTTAGGTTTCTTCAAAAAAAAATTTGATTTAAGGATCTATAAATGTTCTTATGTAAGTAACAAAGACAGAAACAATGTGATGTTGTTAATTTTCTTTTTAATCTTCTACTCCTTGTCACTAAAAATAATGGTCTTATGTTCATAGTAAGTAAGGTCCCTGAACATTTTTCCAGAAATAGAAAAATCCCTCTCTCTGTCTCGAAATCATAACAGTTCTGATTTAGGTTAGGTGAATGTTCAATAAATTTTCAATTAAATGAGATAATGAACCATGCCACAGCCTGATAATAGCTTCCTATCCAGTTTAGAATCTATCTAGAATTACTCTTCCTTCTTGAGATAAGAAACACATAAATTTTCCTATGTACAGTGTATTTTCTGTTCAAGGAAGCTCATCAAGACATTAACTCTGGTTTTTAACGATATCGGAATTTTTTTAGAGGCGTATATATTCTGATTAGGGTGAGAGATGGAGAGCTGGGCCCTAAGATATACAGACAAATGTCCTTGGAGCCTGTCCTTTCTAATATGTTAGAACCTAAAAAATATGGTGGATACTTATTTCTGGAGAGGAAACCTTAGGCCACAACGTTAATACATATTTCATAGGTACATAATTACATAGGACAGTGCACATATTTGCTAATATTTTTCTCTTTCTCGTCATTCCTTAACTCATCCTCTTATTCAATCATCTGCCTCCCCATTCTCACAGATTAAATAAAGAAAATTCAGTAGGCAGGTGGTAGGAGATTTTCGTGGGTGTCTTTGCACATTCTTTACAAACTACATACATTCTCCCAGAGCTTTAATCCACTTTCCTTCCAGTACTCTTTTTCTGTGCCTTTCCAGCTTATAAAATGGCGATGTCCATGTTACTCATGATTTACTGGATAACTTAGAAAAATAATGTGCTGATACGGTGGATATAACACAGCAGAGAGAATAAGAGAGAACTATGTTCACTAATGTGGATGGAATCTAAGGTATACCTTTCAACGAAATATATTTTAAAACCCTTATGGAAAAATATCTATGAAATAATTTATTAACACCCCCCACATAAGCACTTATGAATGCGTCATATTCTCCTCCACTACACACATATACTTTTTCCTGGTACATATGTGTATACAAATACTAGAAAAAGAATAGTGATTATCTGGAGAAAGGAAGATTAGAACTGGAGAGGAGAGGAATGCTGAAAGAGGACTTTGTCCTACCCATGTGATTTATTATTGATTTTTTTTATAATACAGAAAATGTATGTATCTAAGCCTTACTACCATAATTTTCAACAGAAATAGGAGCAAATGATAAAGCATGAATGAAAGGAAGACGAAAAGACAGAATAAGTCATAATGACCCAATCCAAATATTGAAAAAATATTCAGGCCAGGCATGGTTAATCATGCCTGTAATCCTAGCACTCTGAAAGGCTCCAACTCTGAGCTCAGTATTTGGAGACCAGCCTGAGCAAGAGTGAGACACCCATCTCTACTAAAAATAGAAAAACTAGGTAGATGCTTGTTGTTCCAGCTACTAGCGGGTCTGAGGCAAGATTATCTCTGGAGCCCCAGAGTTTTAGGTTGCTATGAGTTATGATGCCATGGCACTTTACTCAGGGCGACAGAGTGATACTCAAAAAAGAGAAAGGGGTGGGGGGGGGAGAGAGAGAGAGAGAGAGAGAGAGAGAGAAGGAAAGGAGGAAAGGAAAGGAAAGGAAAGGAAGAAGGAAAGAAAGAAAGAAAGAAAGAAAGAAAGAAAGAAAGAAAGAAAGAAAGAAAGAAAGAAAGAAAGAAAGAAAGAAAGAAAGAAAAGAAAAGAGAAAGAAAGAAAGAAAGAAATGAAAGAAAGAAAGAGCAAGAAAGAAAGAAAAAAAGTTATTCAACTATCAGGCACTTAAGAGATGTTGGGTAACTTTTTCTTGATTTAATAAATATATGAGTTTTAGAAGACATGTACCCTTAAGTCTATTGAAAGTGTGATTATGAGCAATTTAATACACAGAAGTACCTCATTAAGATATTAACTATTTCATTTCTCTCTTGTAGGCTTCTCATAATTATTAAAATGTATTTTGCATCTAGATTCAAAAGAATGTACAAAATATTGAGTCTTTGAGGTTCCTTTCAGAGTGAAAGCCTGTGATTCTCAATGCTGTCATAGCCACGATGTCCTGAAAAATATTTTGTAACCCTGTGCTAACCTGAACGGAAATTCATAGACCATATAAGCCACCTAAACATGTAACGAATAGTCAATTTGAAAATACTGAAATACATATAGGAATGAAAATCAATTCACCTATTACGGTAATATGTAATTCTTTTTTATTTCAAAATACTAACGGGGTGTAAATGTTTTAGGTTACATGGTTGATTTTGTAATGCTTCAGGTCTCAGCTATCAGTATGCGTGTCACACAAATAGTGTTCATAGTACCCATTAGGTCATTTTTTTTTCCTTTTGCATCATTCACACTCTTCCCTCCACTTGTTGATTTTCTCTGAGTTTTACTTCCCTTTGTGCACATGTGTGCTCACCAATTAGTGTCAATTTAATAGTGAGTACATGTGGGATTTGTTTTTCTATTCTTGAGATACTTCATTTAGAAGAATAGTCTCCAGTTCCATCCAGGTTGTGGCAAAAGGCATTTGTTTACCTTATTTTTATGGCTGAGAGGTACTCCATGGAATACAAATACCAAATTTTATTAACTCAGTCATGAATTTATGGGCACTTGGTTTGATTCCACAGCTTTGCAATTGTTAATTGTGCTGCAATAAACATTTGAGTGCAGGTGACTTTTTGATAGAAACTGCTCTTTTCCTTTGTGTGAATACTCAGTAGTGAGATTGCTGGATTAAACGGTAGGATTACTTTTAGTTCTTTGAGGATCCCCCACACTGTTTTCCATAAAGGTTGTACCAATTTGCAGTCTCACCAGCAGTGTATAAGTATTACTTTTTCTCTGCATCCATGACAGTAAATCTTGTTTTTTCACTTTTTAATAATATCCATTCTATCTGAGGAAAAGTGATATGTCATTGTGGCTTGAATTTGCATTTCCCTGATTAGTGACAGTGAGCATTTTTTTCATGTTTCATCTGTTTTCTTTTGAAAGCTTCTGCTCATATCATTTGCTTACTTTTTAATAGGGTTTATTTATTTCTCGTTAATTTGATTAAATTCTCTGTAAATTCAGGTTATTAACCCTTTATCACAAAATAATTTAATTCAACTATCCGACTACTTGGTTATCTACCCAAAGGAAAAGAAGTCATTTTATCAAAAAGACATCTGTACTGGAATGTTTATTGCAGCACAATTCACAAAGATGTGAAATTATCCTTAGTGAACATCAGTTCGTGAGTGGATTAACCAACTCAGCCATAAAAATGGATGAATTAATGCATTTTGCAGCAATTTAGAAGGAATCCGAGATCATTATTCTAAGCGAAGTAGTGAAGAATGGAGAAACGCATACCACATGTCCTGTCTAATAAATTGGAACTAACTGATGAGCACACAAGTGCCCAGAGGGAAGTAAAAGCCATTGGAAACCAAGTAGGGGTCAGGAGAGGTGAAGGGAAAAAAATCCACTAATAGGTACAATTAACCCTACTTGCCTATTGGGCACATTTATAATCCTGACTCAGGTAGTGTATCAAAAACATGCTTGCCACCTTAATATTTTGAAATAAAAAAAGACTCTTTAATTACTCATCTATTATGTAAAGCTGAGTGGATGACTCTTACTAAATCTGGCAAAAAACAGGAGGATAATCCTTGAAAGAAGGTAAAAACAGAGTCTTTAAACTGAAAATTATGAAGTCTAGTACAATGTGGGGTAAGGAATTTCAAGACATTCAGAATTAATTCCCTACTCAGTTCCTAGACCTCTGATTGTTTTTTTTTTGTTGTTGTTATTATTTGTTTTTCATGGAAGGCTCAAGGAAACACAAAAAAAAGGAGGTGTATCTCCTGGGAAATGTAAACAAAGGAGAATATCTTATTCTATTGATATCAGGTACTGCCTAACAAAATGTCACAACCAGATTGACTTACAGACTAGAGCACGGTTGTGATGTTTCATCACTAGCCTTATAGCCTCCAGTCAGATTTGAATGCCATATTTTAACTTTGAACAGAGTCAAGGATCACTACACATTTAGGTTTTTCAGAAACCATCCATTATGAAAAATGGAAAGAAATAATAAATAAAGAACAACTTGGAGGAAACTGAGTTTAGGAAAGGAGAATAACACTTCAAAAATTAGACAATAACCAAAGAAACTAAGTAATTTCCCCTACAAATATATACAGGATATAATTTAAAAATTCAAAGAATGAAAAAAAATTGTGATAATTAACCAAAAATGTGATAGCAATAGTGAAAAACCCAGTGGACGTGGAAATGAATATTGTACACATTGTCTAGAAAATAGAGAAAAAGAACAAAGAAATAAAAATTAGATAAAATATTAAAAAGTAAAATTTAAAGGAAAATATCATAAAATAACACACATATAAAAGAAGTTCAAAAGTGAACAGAGGTAAGAGAGAGGAAGAAAGTATCAAAGTATTAAATCAAGAAAATGTTCCAGAATTAAAAGGCCATGTAGGCTATGTTAAATAGTTCAATGAAAATATTTTGGATTGTATGTAAAGTCAGCACATTGTGCCCCATGATTGCACCAATGTACACAATTATGATTTAATAAAAATTAAAAAAAAAAAGAAAATGTTCCAGAATAAAAGAGCACATGTTTTTGGATTGAAAACACTATGCAATACACGTAAGCATACAGACAGGAGGAAGCACATCCTTGTTAATTTCAGAACACCAAGGTCAAAAAGATGAATCTGTACCTTTCTGGAGAGGAGATCTATTTCATATAAATGATGAAAATTCATAGTGCTGTTATATTTTTCAAAAGCAACCCTAGAAGCTAGCAGACAAAAGAGGAGAACTGTAAAATTGTATTTTTTTTCAAATCTGGAATTCTATTTTACACAGTGTCTAACAATAATTGTTAGAATGGACGATTGCAGGCATTCAGGTGTCAACAAATGGACTTCTTTCCCAGAAGCTGCTAAAGTAAGTTTCTCTCCTGCTTTTCCCCCGCCCTACCCTTCACCCTATGAGGGAGCAAACAGATCTAAGAATACGAATATTTCATGGGTCAGAGTCTGAGGAGCCAGCCATGATTATGTTGATAAAGATCCCTGGATGAATAGAATAGAGGGAAGTAAGTCCAGATAGGTAAGTTAGATTTTAATATACTGAAAAACTGTATAAAAGCTTTTGGAGTATTTAGAGCTAGATTATTGATATATATGTATTAGAATAAAAATTAATGGGGCAGTGCCTGTGGCTCAGGGAGTAGGGTGCCAGTCCCATATACCGGAGATGGCGGGTTTGAGCCTGGCCCCGGCCAAAAGGTGCAACAACAACAACAAAAATAGAACAAAAATTATTTTTAAAATAATCATGAATCCTATGCATTCAACTTTGATTTGAGGACAATTAGTGAAATTAATGACACAGTGGGGCATGAAGGAAGGAGAGAGCAGAGAGAGATGGAGGGAGGGGGTGAGGGAAAGAAAACAAAAAAAAAGGGAAAGAAAATAGTGTCTAATTCTCACATAAATTGGATTCAATTTAGACCAAAGTACTTAAATATTAATTTTTAATTCAATTTGTTAATATGTTGTTTAGGATATTGTAGTCTCACTTATAAGTGAAATATGTTTGTAATTTCCCTTTATAACAATATATTTTCTCCAATTTCAATATCAGGCATATCCAGATCAAGTACAATGATTTTGAAATATTTCTTCTTTTTCTATTGTCTATAAGACTTGGCATGATCTGTTTTCTGAAACTCTCCTTTACTTTTATTTATATAATATTAGTTGTCTATTTTTTGAGACTTTGGAAAAAAAACAAGAAGTTAACTGATGACTTCATACTGAGCCTCACAGTCAAAGCACTCTATAATGTCTTATTTGACAATGTGAACGTTACTTTCTTGGCATTATGATTGCTAATATTGCTTAATATTTTGTTGCACTAATCGTCTGTTTTCTTTTCTGAATGTATTTATCTTTGTTCATTCTTTACGTGGTTTTTGTTTCTAGTCCTTATCTTAAACATTGTTATTTTTATTAAATTTTAAGCCTTTTAAATTCTGTGAAGGCAAAAAGCAGAAACCTAATTAACACATGTGTATGTAAAAAAAATAAAATAAAAATAAATAAATAAATAAACAAAATAATTTATATATTTATTTGACAAATATATACTGGATGTCCATTAGATTTTAGTGTACTATGAGAAAGATAGTTTCAAAGGAGTTAATTACAATCAATTCTTATCAGAGATTATTGTCTGATTCAAAATTCTCATTATTAGTGGACTGAGATGAGCCAGTTGACTTACCAGGCTCTTGAGGTTTTTATTTTTAATTAATTAAATGGAGATAACAATTTCCTCTCTCAGACTATTTTGAAGATTAAACTAGATAATTTATTTGCTGTTAGTACTATATTGTTCTTTGTCACAAACATATAGTTCTCCCATTTAAAGTGAATGTAATGTGTTTTTATTTCTTGTAAGTACAGATACATTTTGACTCATGATGATGTTACCTCCCAATAAACTCATCATAATATAAAAATATCATAGCTAGGCTAGCCTACTGTGAGCATTCTCAGTTCACATGCATTAGGCAATAGTTGAGCAAAATATTTCTACTGTAGAGCCTATTTTATAATAAAGGGTTGAATACCTCATGTAATATATTGAATATGGTATTGAAGGTGAAAAGGAGAAGAGTTGTATCACCAGAACTGTACTCCAAATGTAGTTTCTACTCATTGCAATTTACTTGCAGACCACCCTAACGTCAAAAAATTGTAAGTCAATTATATTAACTTCGGGACCAACATTAAGACTGCCAACATTGTGGAGACTACCAACCAAAATGCAGTATTACTGAATTTAAACATGGACTGAAAAAATAATAACTATTATTATTTTTATGCATTTTAAACATAATTTTATTTTATAAAGACCTTTTTCATATTTTTTACACAAAGTATATCTCCATACAAGTTTAGAAATTAGAAATTCGAATTGCTTATTAATTAATTAATTATTTTTTTAATTATTATTTTTTTGAGACAGAGTCTCAAGCCCCAGGTAGAGTGCTGTAGCATCACAGCTCATAGCAACCTTAAACTCTTGGGCTTAAACGATACTTTTGCTTCATCCTCCCAAGTAGCTGGGACTACAGGCGCCCTCCACAAAGCCTGGCTATTTTTTGGTTGTAGTTACCATTGTTGTTTGGCAGACCAGGGCTGGCTTTGAACCCACCAGCTCCGGTGTATGTGGCTATCACCCTAGCTGCTGAGCTACAGGTACCTGTTTATGAATTTATCATACCTGTAAACTAAATAAAATATAGAAAATTTCTATTGGGTAAAGATAATAAAGTGCCTTATAAATGTTGAAAAATCATAGGCTGATGTCAAAAAGTATGGCTGTAGGCAACAATCTGAGATGATATTAAAGCCAAGGTCATAAACCCTTGTATTAATTAAACAACTCCTAGTAGGCTTGTAATGAAACATTGGTTTTAATTTCTATTAATCTGATTAGATCCCAGACCATATAATGAATGTGACATGTTTGGATTTTGCAATCTTTATAGTTTCAAATATTTACTATTCAAGATACCATGATTTTCATATTATTTCTTTGATTTTTCTTCTCAGTAACATTTAAACTTGTGAAAAAAAGGAAGTTATATATTTACAATTAAAGTAACAAAAATTTTCTATAATTATTTCTATAATTTAACTAGGTCTGGACAATCATAAATTGGGACAATTATAAATTTATGTGGTATACTTTAAAAATAATCTTAAATAAATAAAATGCTAAAAGACTAGAAAGACCACTAAGTACCTGCTTATATCTTAAGGATGATTTTAATAGCATTCCTAAAGAATAACTGCAGACACACTTTTCTTTATGCAGAACTGTATTTCTGACAAGCTATATATAAATTATACACTATCATTTCTCACTGACTACAAAATAAATTCCAAGAGGCTTTATCATCATATGCAATTTAGTTTCAGAAGGCTGTCATTCTTAAGATTTATTTTGGAGTTCTTCTCATGTAGTAGTCAGAGGTTGAGGTCATAAACATCAAAAATCAATTCTAACTTACTTAAACAAAAAGAAGTTCATTAAAAGGAAATTGGTTAGTGTCCAGAAATGTGAAGGCCTCAAAATCCAGGCTCAGAATATGAACAAGAATAAGGAAGCCCAAGAAGCAGCGAGGTTGAGAGCTGGTATCATAGCCTAGAGGTGCCCAATCAAGGGTGACATTGATACAGTTTTTCATATTGCCCTTCTACAAACTGGATTGGAGTTTTCTGTTTTTTATTTCTGGCTGTCCCTGCTTTGCTAGGTTCAATAATTTGTTATTCAGTTTGGGGTATTAATCAAATGCAGGAATTAATCAAATGCATATTTCTTAAAGACTAAAAAACCTCAGAAAAGGGTGTCTAGCATTCAAGGCTTTTATAAGCATAAGAGTGGCCTGCATAATATCAAGATAGTTATATTAAAATAACCCCAACTCTACCAGGGGAGTTCAGCTACTGGCAAATGAAGGATGGCAACTGTTCACATTATCTTGTTCCCAGAATTTGACATCAGTAATGAATGATTTATAAATTAACACCTGCCCCAAGAGAACATAATAAATGGAAAACTTCACCTGCTATTACTTTAAAACTTACTTACATGTGCATAACCTTGTTTTCACTTTTTGTCCTGACGCTTTTCAAATTTTTATTTGTTTAATAATAAACACACCCATATTTTACCGTTACTGCTATGAGAAAGGCAGTTTTGTTCCGACCCTTTTTGCTCTTCTCTCAAACTGACCACTTACATGCTTCTAGGCCCAGATAATTTACACACATGTCATATTGGCTGCTCTACAATCTATGTGACTCCAGTGACAGTCTAGTGTACTCTAACTCCCCGAAGAGTTGATCCAGCAGCAAACCAAAGCTAGGCAAAAGAGGATTCCACAAGATTTGTTTCCTAACAGCACGGAGGGAAAAAAGTCCTTCATTGCTGTACATGGCTCAGGCCCATTGGGGATAATTGTGGACCCTGCCAAGTGATCTCAAATGAAACAGAATGCACACACACATTGGTCCTCTTGAGGAAGCCAGGCATAACAGATGAACAAAATAAGTTTTGGTGGCATTCTAATCAATTTGTTCCTCTTTCACTTACTGTTTAGTTCTCAACCATTCTTTTCAATTACAGTTGATACCCTAATATTCTTCCATTAAATTACTCTTCTTGCCAAAGCAAGTTCTATTGATTTTTCTGCCACTTGCAACTCAAATTGCTATGACTATCACTTATAATGAATAACACTCAAAGCAGTTGCCTCATTGAAGGTTTTCAAGTGGAAGTCTTTTTGTTTGTTTGTTTTCATCTTCCTTTTGCTATTTGGTGTGAATTCTTTTGGTCCATTCCCCCAATGGGGAGAGTATTAGAGGGAATTCTTTAGGTTTCTTTTTCTTCCTTTATTTGAGCTATCCAAAGAAAAGAAATCCAGCAAGAACATGAAAACTTGCACAAGCTATATTGATTGGGATTGTGTTTATCTGTCCCTAAAAGCATAAAAAAAGTTCTCTCTTATTCTCTTGAGACCAATATCTTGAGTCTACAAAAAATAAAAATAAAAATAAAATAAAAGGCACTTTCTATTCTTTCCATATTGGTAGTTACACAGCAGGCTTGGTAGCCTATCTTCTCACTGTTTTTGCAATAATGAAGTTTATGAAGTTGACTTGGTTATGTATGGTTCATGGAATCTGTTAAATGAAAGGGAAAAATTCACTACTGTTAAAGATAACTTCTCAGATGTATTAGGTCTCAGATATATTGCAATATAAGAAAGCCCTTTAGTCAGAAAGACTTAAAAAAACCCAGTGATGAAGCTTATACCTTGATCCTCATTAAGTTCTCTAAATCTTATCTCTAAAGGCTAATGCTTAGGTCCAGGTGAATAGAGGATTGATTAATTGGCATTTCTAAAAACACAGCAACATTGGAAAGGGATCTTTCTTATCAGTTTAATATAAACCCATAGGTATTCAGCATTTTGTGATGTTTTGTATATTATTCACCTCTATTGTAAATACATTTTAATTTTATTCTTGTTTCATTATTAAATCATGACTATGTACATTAATGCATTTATGGGGTACAATGTGCTGAACTGATAAATAATGTGAAATGCTTACATTGAACAGATTAAAATAACCATTACCTCACTTGCTTATTTGTTGTGGTAAGAATTCATACTCTATTAATAGTTTTGAAATGTACTATTGTACTATGCACATTAGGTGAGGTCTCGCCACATACCCTCCCTGCTCTTGGCCTCCACTTTCCCCTCCCCTCTCTCTCCTCTTGCCTCTTTCTTTCTAGTCTATAGGTATGTTTTATCATTCATATGAATGTGTAGGTGATTATATATTGTTTTCATAGTAGTATTGAGTACATTGGATACTTTTTCTTCCATTCCTTGGGATACTTTACTAAGAAGAATATGTTCCAGTTCCATTCAGGTAAATATAAAAGATGTAATGTCTCCATTTTTTATGGCTGCATAGTATTCCATCGTATACATATACCACAATTTGTTGATCCATTCATGAGTTGATGGGCACTTGGGTGCCTTCCATGAGTTGGCAATTACAAATTGGGGTGCAATAAACATTTTGGTGCAAATGTCTTTGTTGTAGAGGAATTGCAGGATCAAAGAGTAGGTCTGCTTTTAGTTCTTTGAGTATTCACCAAACTTCCTTCCCAAAGTGCTGTATTAGTTTGCATTCCCACCAGCAGTGTAGAAATGAAAAGAAGGTTTCCTCTTTCTCAAATTTGAAAAAATATTAAAGGAAGCAACTTTGCAATTCTCTTTTCCTGCAAGGGGATCAATTCTTATCTCTCAGGTCCTGTGCCCCATTCTCCATTCCTCAAGTTTCATACATTCTCTTTCAGTGATGAACTGTATAGTCTTTTCTAGAATTGCAAAACAGGTGGTTCATTTATTCTCTATTCTAGTGAGTTTTATGTACTTCAATCCAGTCTTAATTTATTTCTTTTCCACTCAAGAAAATGTATTGAAGAACAATTATCAGCTGAATACTGTCCTTGGTACTGAGCAAGCAATAATGATGAGGACAAAATTCCAAACTATAAATTGCTAACAATTTAAATTTTACCTTAGCCAGGTGTTCCAGGAAAAAAAAAAAAAAGCAACAAGTAAGAAATCTTCTCATCCTTCCCTGTTTCCAGAAAGGACTCTGCATGGCATGATTGTTCCCCATGTGTCTTTCATAAGATTCCTGGATGCCTCCATTGTATAGTTAGTTACATTAGATTACATAAGATTGTAACAAGGCATGATTGTTCTCCATGTGATGTACGTAAGATTCATGGATGCCTCCATTGTGAAGTTATGACAAGGCCAGACATAGGCACTCTGAACATCTATTTATTCATTCATAAATATTAGAGGCACTGCTTCTACCTGCTGGTCAATCTTGACAAAATACATGCTCTTCCGACAGGACCAAACTTGAGTTAAATGTCTGTCCTTCTACAGGCCCCTGAACTTGGATTCATCCTCAGCCACAGGTATGCTGCAATCACATCTTGTAGAATAGGCTGTCTTTGGAATAAAACAGCCTCTTTTTTTATCATCCTATCAAACAATCTTTCCTTTTTTTTTTTTAAACAACCTTTTCATGCAGTTGACTGATTCCCAGTTCCTTTAAGTCTTGTTGACTATTCCCTATAAACAGAGAACCCTTTTCTGTCTAACTTTTCAGATGTTTGCAGATTCTTGATGATTAAAGTATTGTCTTTATTGAAATCATTTTCCTCCCACTATCACACTAGTCCAATTCCCTCCTCTTGCAATAATACTTTTGAGTTTCTCCTGACATCTATATGGATTTTGTTTTGCAGTTTGACAGCACTTATATGCAAATAAATTCTAATTATTGTGCATGACATGAACTTACACAATATCTCATCATGCACATAAAGTTCATAATGTTCTTCTGACACTAAAATGAGTTAGTTAATATCTTACTCTACTTTTAATTTCTCCTTTCTATTCCTAACAAGTGACACCTGGACATTTTACTTAGATGGGAAGTAATGTAAATTTTATCTCATATGCCACATTATCAGATTGTGATGGTTTTTGAAAATTCAATAGTGAGGGTTCCAACTCAGGATGTGTTTTCGAGAAGAAATAGTGCTCTCCACTACCAATATTTTGTGTACTTGGTTATCCACTATTGACTTGCATATAATTTATTTATAAAATCCTTTATAAACTTCAATACAGTTTTTCCCCGGATTATTTTGTTACTTTCTATTACACTTGCATCTAGTTTTCTGATCCCATTGCCTAAACAAATAGACTCCCCCCCATTTGACCTATTATCGTGAAATCCTACAAGTAAGAATTAATTTATCTCTCATTCTCTCTTTGTCACACTTACACATACACACACACAGTCAGTCTCCTACATACATACACACACAGGCATTCCTCCTCTCTCCTGGATGAGCTGAATTCTTAGCATGTGTTTATATATTGCCTTTATTATCTATTTGTGCATCTATAACAAATAAATCTGGCTTCTTTTTCTTTGTCTTGGATTGGTTAAATTCATGAATGCTTAACTCAAAATGAGGTTCTTGACCCATAACACATAATTCTTACTTCCAAGGGACTTACAGGAAAGATCCCTTAAATTGTAATCATCATTAATAACTTTGTGATTCTTTTGACCTGAAGTTAACAATCTCTCAAAAACATGAAGGTAAGTAACACAATATAAAACAGGTGCTGGATATTAAATTTTAAGATTACAAATTAGGAATTTACACTTTAAATCCATGTTTGTTCCAAAGCACACTTGGGAGAAAGGAGGGAAATTGGCTCAGACAGAAAATAAAAAGTACAGAAGATGAAGATTTCATTAATTAGGAAAAGAGCTCAAGTCTGGATTTCCTCCTCAGTTTAATTCTCTTTTGCAATTTTTTGAAGTTTCTATTCCCCCCCCCAAAAATGAACTATTTTGAAGAGTATAAATGACCCTTGTAAAGGGGACAGAAACTTTTCATGTTCCTTCTTCTATCTGTACATTTCAGAGAATCAGGATCCAATAAGCTATTAAACAAAAACAAAATAAGTTATACGTGAAAAGTACATGCTACCTAATTCCTTTTCCTTCAATGAAGGCAAGGATTGATGTCTTATAATTTTTCAATGAAGTACATGTGTTTCTCCTAACCCCTCGCTCATTCTGGATCTTACCTTCATTCAACACAAAAAATGTAAAATCAGCAATAAATCATTTTTTTTTTCTCTTTTGAGATTTGCAAAACATCTGATAATAAGACACCATCTGCTACTATCATGTAAATAGGCCAAAAGGACTGGGTAGAGGAGAAAATGTCTGGCATTGAGGTCACATCTGCTGGCTTGTATCTCCACCAGGCTCCTGCCCCAGGGGTGTGGAGGACCAGGGGACACCAAGTCTGGCAAACATTTCCTGGGCATGCTGGTGATCTGCTGAACAACCGGGAACAGCTGCAGAGAGCAGGGGTGGTGCTTCAGGTTGCGAAATGAGATATGGGCTCATGTCAGAGTCATCAAGCCTTTCTGACAAATGGGCTGCAAATTAATTGCTGGTTCCACTAATTAATTTATTTGAGTTACTAAAATCCTCAGGCCTGGATTTGGCTGTTAGCAGAACAGAGTGATACTTCAACATGGAGAGTGTTAATTTTCCCCTCAAATAAAGCATTTCGACTTGGACTTTCGTGGTGCTTTCCAAAACACATCAACAATACAAATATTAAATGATTCAAAAATACTTTTAATGCCTAGAAATATTTCAGTGGTGATTTTTGGGATCACAAGAATAATTAAGCTAAAAATCCCTCCAGATTACTGTTAGATGGTTTATAGAATGCACCAAGTACCACCACCTGGCCTCCGGGCAATTGTCATTGTTGTAATCATGTAAGTTTATATTTCTGGCCTAGTGGAAAAGGTGAGCCATCAAAATGAGAAGGTTAGGAGAATAATGTAGATAAAAGTGGGAATCTGCTTCAGAAATAAATTCTAACATCATAACTAGGGCCTTTACTAAATTTCTCTGGTCAAAATATGTTTTGATAATGGTTTCCTTTAACTAACTATTTGATCTTTTGAGTTCTTTCCTGGAAATGACTGATTTTCTGCAAGACAAAGGAGTTGAGCTTCTGAAGTTCCCAGGAAAGGCTTCCTCATGCCAAGACTAACCATCCAGCCCACCCAGACTTGCCCCAACACACATGGCCCCACCTGAAAAGGTCCACAATCTCTATTAGTCAGAGAGATGGATTTCAGGCAGCTCCTCTCATTCTTCTGACAAGATGTTTGCCTTATTAAAAATTTCATCCTTCCTTGACAAATGTGCTGTCTCAATAATTGAATCTTTATGCAATGTGCAACTTGACCTAGATCCACTCCCTTGTGGTTTGGACAACAATTTCCCATACATATGCCAACACACAACTATAAATGTGCATATATGTATATATATACACATATATGCATGTGCCATTTCTTCTTTTTTCTTAAATTGAAATGTTTCCATAAGAGAAAAAAATACTTTTGTTCAATATGAACCATTCTTCTCATTGATTTGCTGTTCTCTAAATCAATGAGAAGAAGAGAAGGTGGTTTGAGGAAAAGAAAAGTTTATTAATTTGCCAGTAAATGAGAACAGACTAGTGTCTCAAAGACTGCCATTCTGTCTTACAGAAAAGAAACAGAGTTTTTTATTTATTTTTTTATTAACTCATAACTGTATACATGAATGCATTTATGAGATACAATGTGCTGATTTTATCTACAGTTTGGAATGCTTACATCAAACTGGTTAGCATTGCCTTTGCCTCACTTACTTAATTATTGTGTTAAGACATTTATACTCTATACTTAATAGATTTGACGTGTATCCCTGCAATATGCACCATAGGTGTGGTCCCACCGATTGATTAATCTCCCTTTATCCAACCATCCCTACCCCCTACCCCCTCCTCTTCTTTCCTTCATCATTGGCTATAGTTCTGTTTTATCTTTCATATGAAAGTGGGTGATTATATATCGGTTTCTTTTTTTTTTTTAAACAAGTGAATAGTTTATGAAGAATTAAACAAAGGTATGATGTGATACAGTACAAGCAAGCCACTCAAGATAGGTATAATAGTACTACTCACACAAAAACTTAAATTTCACCTCAAAAAAAATCACAAGACAAAAGAGAAAGCAATTTCACTGTTATAAGATAAGATATTTCATGCAAAGTATAATACTTTGCATGATATTTTTCTTTTCTTTTTTTTTGAAGAGGTCTTGCTATATTGCCCAGGCTGGCCTCAAACCTCTGGCCTCAAGCAGTCCTCCACCTCAGCCTTCCACGTAGTTTGGACTACAGGTACATACCACTATACTCAGTAGTATTTATTGATTCTTAAGAATTTGTTTTACATATTCTGGATGATAAGTCTATATTGGCTAATATGTTCAGATGGCTACTTGAAGTTTGGGATTGCTGTTACATTTTATTTATGGTGACTTTTGAGCAGAAGTTCTTAATTTTGATCTCAAATTTATCTAAGAAAACTTTTTCAACTTGAGGTCATAAAGATATTTTTTCTATTATCTTCTAAAAGTTTCTAATTTTGTCCCTCATATTTAATTTTTCAAGTTTAAGCATTTAATCTATCTGGATTTGATTGTTGTGACGGTTGTAAGATAATTAGCTTCCAATTTTACTTTTTTTTACCCACTTTTCTGCAAAGCCCTCTCTGTCAGAAGTCAAGTTTTCATATACGAGTATGGGATTTTTTTCCTGAGCTCTCAAATTTTCTGTGTTGAACCCTAATTTTTTCCAAAACCCATGGCAAACCAATATTTTTGTAAATATAATGAAAATTAATTACTAGGAAAATAAAATGAAAAAAAGACACAAAATAAAGGTCCAATTTTTTTATTATTAAATTCATGATTAGTAAAGCAGATTTAAACTTACTCTGTCAAGTTACTATCAAAGTTTCTGAATGCTTACACTTCATTGCTATATATATTGTGGGCCCTTGAGAAAAAGCTCAAAGAAGGCACTGGTGCACAGATTGTACTTGGAATAGTACTGATATACCCTTCTCCCCTAATATGTCTGTTAATATTACTCAGTCTTTTTTCTTTAATTGCAGTAAAATATATATAACATGAAACTTATAATTTTAACTATTTTTAAGTGTGAAATTAGTGGCATTTAGTGTATCCATATTGTTGTGCAACCATCACCACCCTCTATCTCCAGAACTTTTTGATCATTTCAAACTGAAACCCTGTAGCCACCCCTCTCCTCCCCTTTTCTAGCCCCTGGCAACCGCCATTCTATTTTCTGTCTTTACGAATTTGACTCCTCTAAATATCTCATGAAAGTGTGAATCGTATAGTATTTGTCCATTTGTGCCTGGTTTTGTTCACTTATAATGTCTTCAAGGTACAGCCGTGTTGCAGCATATATCAGAATTTTATTTGTTTAAAATTTAAATAATATTCCATTGTAGGCACAGTGCTGGCCACATGCACTGAGGGTGGCAGGTTCAAACCCAGCCCAGGCCAGCTAAACAACAATGACAACTGCAACAAAAAAATAGCGGGGTGTTGTGGCGGATGCCTGTAGTCCCAGCTACTTGGAAGGCTGAAGCAAGAAAATCGCTTAAGGCCAAGAGTGTGAGGATGCCTTGAGCTGTGACGCCCTGACACTCTACCAAGGGTGACATAGACTCTGTCTCAAAAAAATGATAATAATAATATTCCATTGTACCAAATTTATTTAACTATTCACATCTATTGGGAGATATTCAGGTAACTTCCACCTTTTGGCTATTGTGAATAATGCCACTATGAACACTATGTACCCATGTCTGCACTTGATCTTAGCCAAAAGGTGGAGAAGCGATGGTGTACAGATATCTGTCTGAGTTTCTGCTTTTCATCCCTTTGGGTATACACCTAGAAGTAGAATTGCTGGATTATGGTAGTTCAATGTTTAGCTTTTTGAGTAACCACTATACCATTTTCCTAGAAGCTACACCATTTTACATTCATACCAGTAATGTTCAGGGATTCTAATTTCTCCACATCCTCTTCAATACTTATTTTTTAATTTTGTTTTTGTCTTTGATAATAGCTATCCTAATGTGTGTCCTGTGGATTTTCTCTGTGGCTTTGATTTGCATTTCTGTAATGATTAGTAATGTTGAGCATCCTTTCATGTACTTACCAGCCATTTGCATAGCTTTGTTGGAGAATGGTCCATTCAAGTCCTTTGCCCATTTTTTAATTGGGCTGTTGATTTGGGGTTTTTTTGGTTTTTGTTTTTTTTTTTTTGAGACAGAGCCTCAAGCTGTCACCGTGGATAGAGTGCTGTGACATCACAGCTCACAGCAACCTCCAATTCCTGGGCTCAAGCGAGTCTCCTGCCTCCGCCTCCCAAATAGCTGGGATTACAGGTGCCCGCCACAATGCCCGGCCATTTTTTTGGTTGCAGCCGTCATTGTTGTTTGGTGGCCCCGGCTAGATTCGAACCCACCAGCTCAGGTGTACGTGGCTGGCGCCTTAGCCACTTGAGCCACAGGCGCCCAGCCATTTCTTACTTTCTTAAAGTGTGTATACATTTTTTTGGCACACCTTCTGTATACTGGCTATTTAATAACACTCAAAATCTAGTGAAAGTTTTGGCTATTCTGAGGAACAATTTTCTAGTTTAATTGAAAATGCATGTTGGGCTACATAGCAAATTCCCTTCTTTTTCTTTAATAAGTCAAACCCCGTGCTCAGGCTGTCAAACCTGGAAGTGTTCATGGCTTGCTGAGCAGAGACAGAAGGAAAAAGGATTAGGTTATAATCTAAACACAATGGATTTGTAAGGAAACAAAGCAGCCTGGGCTACAACCTTTTCTTGACATGCTCTGGTTTTCTAGAAGCAAATCTGTGTTTGGCAAGGAATGTGATGGAAACTTCTCCCCACCTGGTGGCCAGTGTTTTCTTGAACTTGAGTATCATTCTTTGGCTCGTGGGTAGGGCTGGCCATCTTCCATGGAGCAAGGGGGCACATACCTTGAGGGCCACCCATTGATCTGGGCTCAGCAAAGGAGAAATGTAGTAAAAAGTGGAAGACTAGGCCAGGTATTGTGCTGGGTGTTTGACTAACATGATTTAATCTTCCAACAACCCAGAGAGATATAGAGATTATATCTTCATTTACCAAATGAAAAAACTGAGGCTCAAATATGCAAATGAACTTGCCTAAAACCACCCACTTAATAAGAAGTGGAGTCACAAATTAAACCCAGAAGCTGTTTTGCTGTTTCCACCCAGTCATGGTGCCTTCATAAGGGGATATTGCCTTCTACATTTGTTCCTCTGTATATAGCCTCCTCTTCTAATCCAAACAGGTTCCACTTACTAGGCCTTGCCAAGAAAGCCACTGGCTCTCACCAAGAATAAGGTAAATACAATTGGGTGGCGCCTGTGGCTCAAAGGAGTAGGGTGCCAGCTCCATATGCCGGAGGTGGCGGGTTCAAACCCAGCCCCGGCCAAAAACTGCAAAAAAAAAAGAATAAGGTAAATACAATAAACCATTTTTTGAAAATAAGATTACATTTGTCAGGCACTTAGCCCAGTGGCTGGTACTTTCTAAAATACCCTGTTGCAGGAAGACAAGGCCCAATGGAGAGAAAGAGCACCCAAACACCATGTTTATAAGAGGAAGGGCTTTATTCACCAGCTGGGAGCTTATGGCATAGAAGAATTCCAAATGGCCGCGCTCCCCGACTGCCTTGGTCTTTCCCTTTTTATCGACAGTCAAAAAGTTCCACCCCACGGGTACCCTTCTCATTGGCCAGTTTGAATCAAGCGGGAGATGCTATTCCAGCCCCCACCTAACTACAGTATTTCACAGAACTTGGGAACTTCCAAGTTCCAGGAAGTTAAGTTTACAAATTCCTAAGGGCTGAGTCACCATGGAGAAGACCCTGCAAGTGTATCCTTGTCCTCTCCTTGACAAGACCTGTTCTCCCAGACCTCACCCTCCTTGGGTATCCTCTCTCAACTCAGCAGACCTTAGGAGCCCTAGGACAGGGTGTTAACGTTTACAGGAGGTTCTATTGACCATTTGGTAACAAACACTTATTTAGTAATTTCATAGATGGTCAAAATAGGAAGGACAAATAGCCTTATACTCAAGAAGTGTATAATCCAATTGGGGAAACTAATTTAGTATTTACAAAAAGAAATCGAAAACTTATCAGTATCCTGCATATCCTGCAGGGTCCTGGTTTCCAGTCCTGACCTTAGCAACTCCTAATGAGTAGGTAGCCTTAGAGAAACCAGGATTTCACATCTCTTTGGGACTGAGCTTCCTCTTTGGAAAAATGGAGGTATTACCAATCTCAATGGGTTTTAATCTTACTGTTGATGTGGTTGATAATAAATGGCGCAGAGGGACTACAGAGTAAAGGAGGAAGTAGAATTAAGTGAAGAAACGGAAGTTCCTTCAAGAACTAAGGTTGGGGGTGGCGCCTGTGGCTCAGTTGGTAGGGCGCTGGTCCCATATACCAAGGGTGGCAGGTTCGAACCCCGCCCCGGCCAAACTGCAACAAAAAATAGCAGGGGGTTGTGGCAGGCGCCTGTAGTCACAGCTATTCAGGAGCCTAAGGCAAGAGAATCACCTAAGCCCAGGAGTTGGAAGTTGCTGTGAGCTGTGTGATGCCACCGCACTCGAGGGTGATAAAGTGAGACGCTGTCTCTACCAAAAAAAAAAAAAAAAACATGCTTTGCTTGTTACAGAACAATGGCGCCACCAGTTGCAGGCTTCGCTTCTCCACCCGGTCCCTTCTGTCTGCTTCATCAGGTAGAACCCTTCTGATTGGACCGTCTTAGCTCACATGAACCAATCCCTACACGCAGGAGGAAGGAATTAGCGGATTAGCTTAGCTTAAGTCACGTGTTCATTCTTAGTGCCTTGGAAGCCCTTGGATCCCTACACAGAGATTGGGAGCGCTTGTGGGAAGTGGTGTTCACCAAGGAGAAGGCCGCAATGATCACAACAGGAAAACTGCTTTTGTGAAATATAAAGGCAGGAAGGAGTAAGGTACATATGATTGCAGACGGCAGATTTGGCTGCGCTCTCTTTGGCTGGAGCTGACGTTCTTTGTTTTTGAGAGTTGTAAGAAATGGGGCATTTGAAAGGAGGGTGGGGGAGCTGGAAGGGGCATCCAAGTCCGGGGCCATGGGTGTGGGGGATGAGGGAGGAACTTAGGCTTTGTGTTGTTGCAGGAAAATAGTGAATTAAAACTAACAGACACGGCTGTACACCTGTAGCATAGTGCTAGCCACATGCACTGAGGGTGGCGGGTTGGAACCTGGCCCGGGCCAGCTAAACAACAACGACAACTGCAACAAAAAAATAGCTGGGCATCCAATGAGTAAACTTTTTCCACTGCTGTTCACATCATGATTTGTTGTGATTAATGTATGTGGATGAAGACATTATATATATATATATATATATAGCTGGGCATTGTGACAGGCACCTGTAGTCCCTGCTACTTGGGAGGCTGAGGCAAAAGAATCACTTGAACCCAGGAGTTTGAGATCCTGTGAGTAACGCCGTGGCAGTCTACCGAAGGTGACATAATGAGACTCTGTCTCAAAAAAAAAAAAAAAAAAAAACAAAAAAACAAAAATTGACAGAAACACCAAGGGTATGGAGGAAGGGACCTTTAATTACTGTTGAGGACTCAGATGCCTCAGGGCATAAAATGCTGAGTTCCAGGGAAACAGTTTTTTCCAAACTCTTTCATACATTTTTTTCTTCTGCTCAGTATCAGCTATGTAGTTACAGTTACAACAAAGGGCACAAAGAGTTAATAATTTTATTTCTCAAGAAACCAGGGTGCTTTTAAAAAACCAGGGTGCTGTTATTTGTTACATTTTTGCGCCGCTAATTTAGCTCAGCATAAAGTTTGCTCTTACCTTTGGAGGAGGAGTTCTTCTGCAGCTGCCTGCTGCTTTCTCAGGATCATTAAGAAGTGTATAAAATTTATTTCTCCTTCCTTAGTCCCCACTTTGAGACCCCATCAATCAGGAATGGGGTCTCATCTCATTCATTGTCAGCATTCAAGGCTACTTGATAATATCATTGAGCCATGAACACTTTGCTTGCATTCTCTTTTATCACATTTGCAGAGACTATGCTTTTGAGAAATTGAACAAAGATAGGTAATAAGCAAGGTAAAAGCAAACATCCCTAATTTTACTTTATTTCATTTTATTTTTTGAGACAGAGCCTCAAGCTGTCACCCTGGATAGAGTGCTGTGGCATCACAGCTCACAGCAACCTCCAATTCCTGGGCTCAAGCAAGTCTCCTACCTCTGCCTCCCAAGTAGCTGG